>VDFB02000735.1:0-132532 GCA_007258455.2 Sequoia sempervirens | reverse complement strand
GTGGATTCTTTAAATACATGGGTGCTTTTGCAAGCTAATCTGCGATCACTTGGCCTTTGATTGCTTTTTGTTCCACATATTTGATGTCATATTCAGATAGAATCATGACCCACTTGGCCATCCTTCCTATGAGCATTTCCTTTGATAGTAGGTACTTTAGGGGGTCGATCTTAGTGATGAGTTTGATTTTGTGTGCCAACATGTAGTGTCTGATTTTTTGTGAAGCAAACACTACTGCTAGACAAGATTTTTTGATGAATGAGTAGTTTAACTCATGCTAGACCATTATGTGGCTGATGTAATAGATGGCCCTCTCTGTCCCATTTTCATCATGCTGAGCTAGGAGAGCACTGAGGGTTGTTGCTATTGCTGATACATAGAGGATTAGTGGATTTCTTGGGATCAGTGGCATGAGGACCAGAGGTGTGAGTATATATTCTTTGATTTTTTTGAATTCCTCATCACACTTGTCATCCCACTTGTACGTTACCCCCTTGTGGAGTAGGTGAGAATAATGTATTTTCTTGTCTGCCAATTGTGCTATGAATCTATAAATGGATTGAAGCCTTCCTTGGAGGCCTCTCAACTATTTCAATGTTTTAGGATCCTCCATCTCAAGGATTTCCTTTACCATGGCGGGATCTATATCAATCCCTCTCATGGACACAATGTATCCCAACAACTTCCCTGATTGTACGTCGAAGATACACTTCTTTAGATTTAAACGAACCTTGTATTCCTCTAGCTTGTCAAAAATAGCACTTAATGTTGTTATGTGGTCCCTTCTCTTTCTAGATTTTTCCAATATGTCATCGACATAATCTTCTACAGTCTTATGGATCATTTCATGAAAGATTAAGGTCATGTCCCTTTGATATGTTTCTCTAGCATTCTTTAGGCCAATCGACATCATGTTCTAGCAGTATGTCCCCCATGGACAAGTGAAGGTCATTTTGTGTTGGTCTTCTTTAGAAATCATCATTTGGTTGTACCCAGAGAAACCATCCATTAGAGAGATCATTTCATGTCCCATTTTCATGTCCACAATCATGTCAATGTTAGGCAACAAGAAATCATCTTTCATACATGCTTTGTTTAGGTCTCTGAAATCTATGCAGATTCAAATGCCCCCATCAAGTTTTGAAACAAGTACTAGATTTGATACCCACTCCAAGTAGTTGATTGGTGGTATGAACCCTGCATCAAGTAGCTTCTTCAATTCCATCTTGACTAACAATGCTATCTAGCAATGCATTTTTCTGAGTTTCTGCCTAACAGGCTTTGCTTAAGGGTAAACTGCTAGATGGTGAATGACAATCTCTAGATCCAACCCAGGCATGTCAACATAGCTCCATGCAAAGTTGACCTTTTTGTCCTTTAAGAAGGCTACTAAGAGCTCTTGTTCCTCTAATAGTAATTACTCAACAGAGAATGTGATGTGTGGGGTTTGCTCTATCCCTAAGTTGACTAGGTTGCACTTTTCAGCTAGAACCGCTGACTTTTCCTGATGTAGAGCTCTAAGAGGAATATTGAATCTCCCATCCTCGGGTGCCTCAGAAAAGTTTTCACCATCAGATTCATCCTTTCTTTTTACTATTTTTGGGTCAGAGAGTGCCACAGTGTGGTTTTCACTCAAGGACCTAGAGATTATTCTCAGTTTTTCGCTTTTGCGACAGAGGGATTCAATTGTTTCCCCATAATATGCATGTGTCCAACTCAATGATAAATCCTACTTTATGATCCCCACACGGAATATTATCCTACAATCCCATGAATTCTGAGAGCACCTCATCATTTTTGAATGTGTCTAGAATTGGTGGTCCTTGTTGGTCATAATCAACGAGTTGTGGGTAGACTAGGAAAATTTCATGGTTTTGACTTGTCTCAAATGCCATGGTACTAATCATGAGAAGGGTGGTGTCCTCAAAAACCATAGGTAGGTTGGTTATGGGATCTTTTTCATCACTACTATAGACATTCGTTATGTCAAATGTGAAGTTGTCTATGACTCATCCTATAGATATGGGTAAGCGAAGTTTGGTTGCTGATTACTGAGGATTTTTGACCTTCTTAACCGAGGGATTCTGGCCACGTATGGTTATAATCAGAGGGGTACATCTGAGGCCAATATTTTTCATTCATGTCTTAGGAATGGTGGGTATTAGAAATTTTCATTTTTTCCAAGCCTCTGGTTTCTGTCATAGCCCATGGCAAGCATCATTTCTAAGCCTTTACTGCTATCATCCATAGGTAGATCGACTACCGGTCTATTGTCTTGGTATAAGAGATGGGATGGATCTTCTTCTATTACTTCTTGAACGAGATCTCCCCAACTTCTGAAGCTGGAGGAGCCTGTTGTGAAGGTTTGGGATGAGGAAGCATCATTTGATTGTGGTCATCCTCGTGACCTGGGAGATTGTGGAAACTTTCCTACCACAAAAGCATTTTTTGGGATTGTATAGTTTCCACACCCATTGTCTTGGATAATGACCTTGATGTTAGAGATGGTGGGGATGGTGGGTGTCTTTTTCACAGAAGTGGAAGCGAGGGTAGTTGGATCAATGTATGGAGTTGATGGGCCTTCATCATTCTTTGGCACTTGGGGAATTTTGTAATACTTGGCTTCTAGGCTCTTGCAGTAAGAAAATCGTGTGGGATCCCCATGGATAGTGACCTCTTGGCCTTGGTATGTGAACTTGACACATTGGTGGAAGGTTGATGCCACTTCTTGCATCCCATGGATCCATGGATGTCCTAGGAGAATGTTGTAAGGAAAATCAAGGTCGAGGACCTGACAGGTGGTTTCCATAATTGCTAGCCCTACTTGAATAGGGAGTTGGATAGTTCCCTGAGACACTCTTTCTTGATCATCATAAGCCTTCATTGTGATACTTTTTCCTTTTTTAATGGAATCCTCTGAGATTCCCAGATTCTTTACGAGCTTAAGGGAACAAATGTTTGAACCTATACCTCCATCCACCAAGACTCTCTTGACTTTGTTTTTATGCACTGGGACTTCCAGATAGAGTGCACGATTGTCAGATGGTTGGGTGGGAAAGTCTTGATTGGAGAATGTAAGAAGATTTGGGGTAATGATGTTTTCGACCATAGCTTGGAATTGTTCAACATCAAGATCCACGAACATGGTGGATGCAACCAATTCTTCTTCAAGGATATTTTTGTAGGTCGATGATATCTTCAGTAACTCCATGATGGAGATCTAAGCTGGGATTCTTTTTAATTGATCAAGGACATTATAGACAATGGGAATGGATCTCAGGTTGGAAGTAGGTGCTCTAGGAGGCTGAGATGACCCTGCGACGGTGATTTTTCTACGTCTTGTGGTGACTCCACAATCAGCTTGGGCTCCTTTGATGGTGACAATAGTGCAATACTCATCTAGGGATGTGATGAAATGGTCGTATACATGATTGACACTTTTGAATGCACCTTTCCCCTTATCATTGTTATTGTTCCCTTTGTTTTTATAATTGGGCATCAGATTCATGTAGATTTTGAGATTCTAATTTCCTACTAGTTGCTCTACATTTATGATATTTTGATCAATGAGGTCTTGAATTAAGTTTTTCAACCTCATACAACTGGAAATTGTGTGTCCCTTTATTTTATGGAAATCACAAAGGTGATTTTCATTGTACCACGACGGTTTGACCAAGGGCTCTTGATAATTGTCATAGGTGGGGATTTTGATGAGTTTTTTCGCTACTAGTCACTTCATGATGGATTTAGTTGATTCCCCAAGGGCTGTGTACTTTCATTTGGGGGAGTTTTTGTTTTGCTGGGGTGGCCCTCTTTGATCATTCACAATTTTGATTGTTTGATTGTTTGGCTGATGAGTCACCATGTTAGCTTGGCAATTGTTTTGATTGTTGTTTTGGGGTTGTTGCTGTGGTGCTGGTGTGTTTTGGCGAGGAGCACTGATTACAAATTTGGTTTTGACAACACCATTGTTGGTAATGTTTCTATTTTTCACCCATGTGCGAGGTTTGTCATTATAGCTGGTGGATGGGTGATTGTTTTGTTGTTCAGGATATGTGGGTGTCCCTCCTTGTGCCATAAGGGCTCGTTCAATGTTAAGCGCCTTGGAGATCAATTGAACATATGTGGTGATTCCTTGCACCTTGAGATGAAATTCCAAGGCTCCTTCGATATTGGAGATGATGGTGCAAACTTGTTGTTCTTCTGGCATGACCCATTTTCTCCTATTGGCCTTGGATCACCATCGTTGTAGGAATGAAGAAAATGATTTGTTCTTTCCTTGTTTGAGCACTAATAGTTCCTCTAGACTAACATCCATACCGATATTGAATGCGTAATTTTTTATGAATGTGTCTACTATCTCTTGGAACTTTTTGATGCTTGGAGGAAGGTGAGAGAACCACTCCATGGCTTGGCCAGCCAAACTTGTAGGAAATCATCATATGCGACTTCCATGCAATGAACTTGGAATTCCTTGATGTGATCTTCAAGGTTTCCTGTCCCTTGGTATTTATCAAATTTGGGGATCTCAAATCCCTTTGGGAATGGTTTCATTACAAGACTCCTGTCAAACAGATAGGGACACAAGTTGTTGGGTGTTTTTGTGGTTTTACCTGATTGAAGATCAAACACTTGTTGTGAAAGTAACTTGATTTGCATTGTTACATCATTTTACGGATTAGGAGGTGGGATGAAGGTTTTATGTGGTAGTTGAATTGTTGGAGAGATGGGTGGATTGGTTGGTGTGTTGGTGGATGGTTCTTGCACATTTTGTTGCACCAAGTATGCTTGTACTTGTTGTATCAACAACGCTTGTTGTTGGTCCTGTTGTTGTTGCGCTAATAGTGCTTGTTGTTGAGCTTGTTGTTGTTGTTGCACCAACAATTCTTGTTGTTGGGATACTAGTTGGGATGCTTCTTTCTACTCTTGGTATTGCTTCAGTTCTTTCTAGTATGCTTGTTGTGTGAGGTACTATGCTTGTGTGTGCGCTTGTGCTTGTGTCTGCGCCTGTTGAGCTTGGTATTGGGTCGAGCTTGCGCTTGTTCTTGAGCTTGGGATTGTGCTTATTGGGAAGCTTGTACGACTTGTTGTAATAGGGCTTGGACTTGAGCAGCCTTTTGGGCTTTTTGTGCTTGTTGCACTTGTTGTGCAGCTTGAGCGGCTTGAACGACTTGTGTTGCTTGTGCAACTAATTGTGTTTGTGCTAGTTGAGCGGCTAGTTTTGTAGTTTGTCAGTTTTGGATTTGTTGAAGTTCCTTTTGATAGGTAGCTTGTTGAGCAACTTGTAATGCAATGCTATATTGGCTTGATGTATTTGTGTTTTGTATTGCTGGAGATGGTGGTGGTGGCGGTCGATTTGATATAGTGTTTTTTGTTGTGATGAGAGGCACCATTGTATTGATGATTGGGATTGTGGTGGATGATGTGATTGACATGATTGTTGTGTGAGAGAATTTTTTTTTGGGAATGGTTGATGATGTGGTGGTTGCTTGTGTTATTGAGATGGTTGCCATCTATTGTTGCAATGTCGATGGAATGATGGGAGGATTTGGTATGATGTTTTGATTGATGATTGGGGATTGTTTTGAATGAGTGGCGGAAATGGTGGTAACCCCAAAATTAAGAGTTGATGTTGATGTTGGTGGTCGAGGTGGAAGTGGTGGAAAAGTGAGTGGTATACTTCCTTGGGGAAATGATGAAGATGTAGGGTCAAAGATGCCCCCTGGTCTAAATAAGTCTCCTTCTCCTTGTGAGGTCATAGGGAGAGAGTTTTGTGTACTTAATGGGTATGCTGGTGTTGCGTGAAATGATAATGATGGGTCATTTGCATCATGAAAGGTGAGGGGGACATATGGATGTGATGGATTTTTGAGTATGTATTGCCCCAAGATTGTGTTTACGTCCAAATTTTGGTTACTCACGAGGGGATGAGTTTGTAATGCATTGAGAAATGTGCTCCCTTTGTTAACAATAGGTTGAGTTGGAGCAATGGATGATGTAATTTGGGGCATGGGTTGGGTGATGCTTTGGAATGGAGGTGTAGATGAGATTAGGGGCATAGATGAAATTGGAGGCATGACCTCAAAAGGTTGTTCCACAATGGTGCTCACATAGAAATTGGAAGGGAGTTTAGCCCCTTGTTTTGCTAATTCAAGCATGTATTGTGTAGGATGGAGCTTCATCATGATGTTGAAAATTCTATGATTCTTGGGGTTTTGGACCATTTCAGTGATCTCATCTTGTGTCATCCCAAAGGCATTATTGGTGATATCCTCCACTTGAGATTCATCTTGTAGATTTTGTGATGATGAAGGAAAATTAGTTAGAGGATTGCTTGATCCAACGAGATTCATTTCGGTATTGGTTTGGCTTAGGTCACTTGAAGTTGATGTTTCTTTGTTGGTCTCCATGTTCTTCTTGTGTTGTGATCTTGTTTGAACCATAAAATGAGGCTCAAAAGAGAAGATATCAGATGATTAAGGATCAAAAGATGTGATGGTGGAATGCATGAAGGTGGATGATATGGATGATTAAACTCTTAGAAGATCTTGAGGAGAATGCTAGACTTTTGGGACTTTCTCGGGATTCTTGGATTTTGATTTCAGATTCTCGGATTTTTGGATTCTTGGATTTGATTTTAACCTTGAATTGGTTTTGGATTGTTTTGATTTTGGATAATGAACAATTAGATCCCAAGATGTTGGGTGTTATCTATAGGATATATTTTCTCACAAGATGATAATTTGACTAAGTGTAGGGAGAAGGATGCATCTACCCACACCTAACCAAACAAGATGATTTTGATGGTAATTCAACTAAGCATATGGAGAAGGATGCATCTACATATACCTAGCTAAACAAGATGATTTTGATGTTTTGATTCAAGGATTTTGATTTGATTTGTTTCAAGTATTTTTGATTCATGGATTTTCCAAAAAGTCTAGCATGAAGGATGATTTCAAGATTTTCAAGAGTTGTTGGTGAGATGATTTTTGGTTTGATGTTTGAAAGATGGATGGAGATTGATTTTGATCCTATGTGTACCTAAAAGACTCTTGTTTACAAGACCTCGGTTTTGAAGAACATGCTTTATTCTAGACAAGGTGTTCAAATTCCCGAAAAATATTTGGATTTTGACAATAATAGAACGAGTTCAAACTGGGATTATTTCTTGAAGCTCTTTTGTAAAAGTTAAAAATCAGTCTTTTTCTAAATTCGTAGAGTGTTGAGAGATGCTTTTGATGATATTTTGGACTAAGAGCTTTTGACTTTGGTTTCTAGATTTTGATCTTGTGTGAAATCATTTGCGAAATATGTGTGGGGTTCAATTGTTCTTAGCTTTGATTAGTGAGCTCTTTTTTTTACCACAAACAATTTTTGATTAAGTCTTTGAGCTAGATGTCTAATGTCTTAACTTCTTTTTATCCCACAAAGTATATTGTGTGGAACTTCAATGAAATCAAGGAAAAATTTACCTATTGTTGACTTTAAAAAGAAAATTGAGTCTATGCAAATCCAAATGTTTAGAAACCTCTAAGGATAGAATCCCTAGGGCAAGCAATAACACTTGAATTTTTTCAATGGTATTTGCTTCCTAAAGGGTTTGAAATTTGATGACAAATGTTGAATGTTTGTTTTCCCAATTTGTTTCCAAGAACATTCACAACCCTATAGATATGAAAGACTATATTTGTTGAATCCCCACTTGGACAAGTCTAGCTACACTTACTTTTAGCAAATGGTTAGATGCTTGACCACACAGGCTCCCCCTTATAGTGCACTCACTTCTCGGGTCAGCCAAGCATCAATACCATGAATCTACCATGGTGTACTTTCAATTTCTACTAAAAGCTGTAAATTTGTGGGGTGGCTTCAAAACGACCGTTCTTGCACCAACAAATAGATCAAGGATTTTGGATTTTTCTAAACAAGGGTTTTAATGCGAGCATTCCATTCATGGGGGACCATCCATGTGGTGAGAGACCATTGCTTCCCTTCTCATTGAAATAATCCTTGTGATATTGGTCTTTGTTCTGATATCCACACTTATTCTTAGGTGGAAGTCACTTGGCTTTAGCGTGTTCCTAGTTGGGTTGTTCCCTTGGGTGATTACTTTTTCCCACAAGGCAGGCCCTCTAAGATAAAAAAAGAAAGAAAACATATTTGTAACTCGATCAATCTTTGTTGCGAACCAAAGAGAGAATGTACGCAATATGCTCCACTCACACTCGCAAGATTTGTTCAATTTTAAAATCCAAATTGAAGTGTGTGGGTAATTACTTACGCAACTTAATGTCACCAAAAGGAATTTTGATTCTCAAGATCGTCATAAGGTGTGAGAGAAGTGCATATGTCCTTTTAATGATATTACTTTGAGTAAGTAATTACAAAACAAAGAAGCACTTGTTCATTTTAAATCCACAAGGAAATGATTAGATTCTTTTTAGAGCACCAAAAATGAAATATGAAGATTGCCTTGTTCAATTGTTAATCCTCAAACCAAATCTAGTGAGTTTGTCCTAAAGTTCTTTTTAAGCCCTTTGTAGCAAAAATTGAAAGCCTTTGTAGTGTTCTTTTTAGAATCCAAAAAGAAATTTAGTATATCCTAAGCACGTGAAAGATAACAATTTTTTAAGAGAGATTATTAATTCTCTAAGAGTGTTAAACAAACACTAAAGTGTTCAAAAACACTCGATTCAATGAGAGAATGATGTCATAATGCTTCTTTCAACCTCATTTTCCTCCTTCACATTGATTGGACCAACCTATAAAAACTAGTTAGAACTGCAAAATAGAGGTTAGGAAAGAACTTAATAACCCAGATGATCCAAATTAAAAAGAGCACATGTTATAAAAAACTAAAATTTCACTTTGTACTTCACTCCAGCGGTGGAGTCTACACAAGCAATGCAGTTTGAGGGACCCACCAGTGTTGTATAGCATTGCTAATTTCGCAAGCATCACTCTGCAGCAAAATAGGGAGCATGATTACATCGAAGTTTTGCCTAGCAGTGTCGTTCAAAATTTGAGAATTCCAGTGCTTGAGAATTGAACCAGTGATGGAGCTTAGAAACTTGAATTCTGGGCAAGAGAGACAGTGTTGCAGCTTGCAGTTTGTAGTGGTGTTGTATGGCACTGTTGGAATGATAGCGGTGCTTTATGGCACCACTGAACTAGTAGCGCTGTAGTTTCCTATAGACACAAAAATAGAGAAAAACCACAGAATTTTTGTTAAAAAACGTGATTTAAACTTGAGATTTTCCCTAGACCTCTAGTGCCAAATGTTGAACCCCAATCCTAGCACTTGCAAAAATCAATAAACAAACACAAAGTTACATCAAATGCAAGTGAGAATCAAGATTCCCCATGAAATCCATTAGCAAAGCTCAAATTAGGAAATAAAATGAAGAGCACAATGAGAAAGAAATGAAATCCTAATTAAGCAAGCAAACTCTTGATCCCATGGGGGAATTGGTGTCAATTTGGTGTGAAAATTGGCCCTTTCCCAACTCCTATGATGCAATGTTGATGAGTGATGAAGGTTGATCCACTTTGTTGAAGATTCACTTGAGCTCCATGATGAAAAATCTGCATAACCTAGCTAAGACTTTGGTAAAATTGATGAGAATAGATATGTTTGAAGATGAAATTGAGTATAGTAAGTTTACTCAAATTGTGGATGATCAAATGAGGAGAGAAACCTCTTATTTATAGAAAGACAAGATGGAAAAATGCCCAAAATGAAGCAATGTGGAACTAACTTTCAACCAATGGCCAAATGCCACTTGTCAAGATGTGAATGGGCAAAGGATGTGCATATTTTGATGAATGTGCCCATAAATGCAATTAGGTGGAATTTTAAAATAGTGAAATGACATGTAAGATGGAAAAAGAATGTCTTAAATGCCACTTGGCTCAATGCATAAGGACATGAAAGAAGGAATAAATGTCTCGTTGGAAGGAAAAATCCACTTGGATGGATTTCAAATTTGGAAGAATATTCCTCTAAAAGATGCCAAGTTGAGAAAATATAGATTTAATAAATTAATTAAATGTATTTTCATGTGCAAGTGGCAAAAGCTAGAGGATGGGACATGAATTAGAATTAAATTAATCAAGGGTTAATTAATTTAATGTGGGATTAGATGATGTGACCAATTGATTTAGATTTATGGGTTGATTTAAATCAAAAGATGAGAATAATGTGATTTAGAGACTAATTAAATAAAGATTTTGATTTATTTAATTAAAGGGGATGATGCCAGATTAAATCAAACAAGGTTTAATTTATTTAATTTAATAGGGAAACTTTAGAGATTTAATCAAATAAAATGAATTATTTAATTAAATAGAGACAAGATTAATTAGATCAGATTGATTGATAATTAACAATAGAGAATGAATTAATCTAATAAATGATTATTTATTTAATTAAGGGACAAAGAGTGATGAAAAGTTAAGAGGATGATTCAGGTTGAAATGGTGTTAGTAATCAGGATCAAGTGTGTAATGCCAATTAGTACATTTTATGTGTCTACAGTCCTAAATGCAGTTTTGAAAATGTCTTCATCTTTTATCCTTAGCTGATGGTAATCCCGATCTGAGATCAATCTTCAAGAATACCTTGGCCCCTTTCATCTGATCAAAAAATTCATCTATTCTAGGAGGCGGATATTTATTTTTGATGGTAACCTTGTTAAGCATTCTGTAATCAATACACAACCTTAAGGTCACATCCTTCTTCACAAATATGACAGGTGCTCCCCATGGGGACACACATGGTCTTATAAATCCCTAGTTAAGCAACTCTTGCAACTGGGCCATCAGCTCATACAATTCAGTAGTGTTCATCTTGTATGTTTCCTTTGACTAAGGCTCAATTCCAGGTAGCAAGTCAATTGAGAAATCAAACTCTTGTTTAGGTGGTAGCTTAGTCAACTCATTACGAAAAAAATTCTTGGAATTCCTTCAGAATAGGATGATCATTTGCTGACAAATCTGAGCTATCAAGATCCCTCACTTTTTCTACATAAATAGCACACCCTTTCCTACTAGCCTTATTCAATTGCATGACAAATATTTGTCTGAGTTCTAAGGGCCTCTTTAAACCATGAATCTCAACATGGTTACCCTGATCATCTAAAAATTTCACTGTTTTCTCTTCACAATCTACAATGGACTTATGCTTAGTAAGCTAATTTCTTCCCAGGATTACGTCATATGATCCTAGGGGTGCTCCATACAAGTTAACTTGTGTCTCAAAGCTAGGAAGTTCAAGTTTGTTGTAGGCTAGACATTGCTCTACTATTCTCTCTACTCAGTTTCCATATTGGACCTTCCATGAATTAGAAATAAATCTCGACTTAATAGATA
Source organism: Sequoia sempervirens (assembly GCA_007258455.2). Taxonomy (NCBI): domain Eukaryota; kingdom Viridiplantae; phylum Streptophyta; class Pinopsida; order Cupressales; family Cupressaceae; genus Sequoia; species Sequoia sempervirens. The sequence continues at coordinate 121,159 of VDFB02000735.1, read as the reverse complement.
ATTTAGAAATAACATGAGGATCTACAAAACACTCAGTGGCTCCCATATTAATTAAGATGGAAACAAGACATCCAAAAAGCTTACCCGTGAACTAGATTGGTGTAGCCTAGAAATCAGCTTGGTGATTATCGACCGCCGCATGGATGTGATGTTGGTTCTTGTTCTTCTGATTATTCACTCTCTGAGGACACACACTGGCATAGTGCTCACCACCACATGTGTAACATCCACCACAAGGTGCTCTAGGTCTGTCTAAAGCATCTCTCTTGTTATTGTTATTATTATTGTTGTAATTGGCCCTCTTGTTGTTGTTCTGATTCCCATCATTGTAGTTCTAAGAATTGTTACCCCTCTTGAGATTCTTGATCTAATGGTTGTTGTTATTGCCCTGATTATTCTGATTAGTGTTATTCTAGTTGTTTCCTTGAGATTTCTTGTTACCATACTTAGCATCTATGCTCTTTCTGTAATTTTCAACCTATTGTAACTTCTATTCCTACTTGGTTGCTTTCTCAAAAGCCTCATCCATGGCGGAATAATTATGAATGTCTAATTCGAATCCAATTTGAGGCTTGAGCTCTAGGATGAATTTGTGAATCTAGAACCTCTCATCAAGCTAGTACTAGGGTATGTATTTGAGCAAGTGGGAAATTTTTTCCCAATACTAAGCTACTGTCATTCCCCCTTAGTAATATTCTGGAATTTAGTCATTTTTTGTCAAAATACAATTGTGATAGCCACCTTTTTCTAAACAACTACAAAAATTGTTCCCAAGTTACCTCACCATGTAACAACTACTTCTCAGCCTTTTCGTTATCCCACCAACTAGAAACTTCACCAGTGAGTTGATATGATCCCCGTTAAGCCTTAGTCTCATTGGAAAATTTTTGAAGAGAAAAATACTTTTCCATTTCAATCACCCATGCTTTTGCCCTATCCCCAGTTTTTTTGAAATCAAATTTTGGTGGGGTGACCTTCTTGAGGTCCTTGCCCAACTCTTCAACCACTTTACCTTGCTTACTTAGGTTTCCTTCAGTCTCATGGTTTTCTCCATTTGTTTCATTTTCATTTTTTTCATAGTTCGGCCCTGATGGACCCATTTATTTTGCTTGTTCCAAGCTGTCAATCATGGCCCCTTATTGAGTCAACAGGGCTAGGATATGATCCAATCTATCATTCGGATCACCACATGATCCTCCTCCATGCTAATAAGTTCTAATATACATCTAGATTACTCTGAAAAACATAGCATTTAAGCGTAATTAGGCGTAGGTCCTAGAGTTTAACCTAGACACTCTAATACCAAATGTAAAGATCAACAAGCTCACATACTAAACATAGTACTTCAAAATCAAAGCATATTCCAAATATGGAAATGTAATACACATATTAAATTAAATATCAATAAGTTTTCTAAGGAAATTTACAATAGTGATTTACAATCACATACACTAGTAGGGTGTTACAAAACATGTGTTTCAATGTTACAAGATCAAGTTTACATCAATACATCAAATACATTTGTGAAGATAATTTTACATTATAAATTAGCTAAGAAAGCCATATAAATAGTAATACAAGAAGTATATATATATCCAAATAATGAAGGTATCTCGGTCCTCAACCGCCATGAATTTTGTGGTCTTCCTTAAGCCGAAGCCAAGAGTGAGGTTAAGGCACCTTTTCCGCCCAACCACGAAGCACTAAACTTCCCCGAGTTTCTTCCTAGCTCAAAGAAAACACCGACCCTGCACGAGGAGCCTAGAAACTTGGAACAATGTAAGTAAGAGGGGATCTCTCGATGTGTGCATGTTTCCTATATGCAATTCCTAATCTAGAATAACATAATGCTCGCAAACAGGATGTGGCAGAGACATATATATATAGTATAAAATCTAGGCTTTTTATCCATCTATCACTGGTACATTAGCTTGGCCAAGCAATAAAAGTAAAATGGTAGTTTCAAAAAGGTAAACTACCATCTCTGAGAGCCCACATTTGACATCCTATCCCAAAAGTATCCTCATAGGAATAATGGGTAAAACATAGAATCTCTTAAGTTTGTTTATATATATCAAGCATTTACTATTCATTGGGTTCTTACGGAAAACTCAATTAACTCTAAGTATGTTATTTAGGTTTGCATGTCCAACTGTATATTCAATTCCATCGATAATGAATTAACTCGTAAGAAAGTAATTATAAATTAAACTTGCATCCAACCACTAATATAATTCAATCAATTTATTAACAATTCCCAAATTAAATACAATTTTTTATATTCATAAATCAAAATGATTTCTTTCAGAAATCAAAACATAAATATACTTATTCAAAAGTAACCTCTGCCCATACACATACAAGCAGATATATATATATATATATATATATATTTATATATATTTATATATATATATATTTATATATATATGGATATATATATATTTATATTTATATACTTTAAATTATATTTATATATTAAAAAATAAAACAATTTACATTTACAATGGTTTTCTCATTTTACCACAAGTAATTTTCATACACATAAACAATTCTTCTTTAATAGCAGTCACGTATTTATGCACACACACACACACATATATATGTATATATGCATGTTGATCGAACCCCAAATTCAAACGTAGACATCATATAGTTTCGAACGTATATAAGGCAAGGAAGCAGGCATGTTTCAAATAGCACATGGATGTGTAAGGAATCAACGGTCTCACCATGGAAGGCACTACTTGTGGAGGGTAACACCCATCCCACATGCCACAACCTATGGGATGGGTCGTTGTTCTCCACAACGCCCTTCCCATGGGTGCAAAGACAACAAAACAATGTTTCCTATAATTTCCAATTGAAAACCAAAGTCAAGACAGTGTTTCATTACTTAGTTCGATTTTGAATCAGTATGTAATATTTTCTAATCCATTCGTAAATATATATAATGGTATTATATATATATTAAACACTTTAGAATAATATATATATATAGGTATTATTGGTAAGAACAACAAATAAAACGAAATTGTATTTCTATACATGATACAATTCACAGCAATAGGATAATATATATAAACATATATATATATATATGTATGTATATATGTATATATATATACACACATATATATATATATATATACATATATATATATATATATGTATATATATACATATATACATACATATATATATATATATATATATATATATATATATATATATATATATATATATATATATATATATTATATATATATGTATATATATTTGTTTATATATATTATCTTATTGCTATGAATTGTATACAAATATATAGATATATACATATACATATATATGTGTATATATATATACATATATATAAACATATACATATATGCATACATACATATATATATATGTATATATATACATATGTATATACATACATACATACATACACACACACAGACACATATATCTGTTATATATGTGCATATATCTATTATATATGTGCATATATTATATGAAGAACAAGAAAGTGCAGATTAGCACAACCATCATACATAAGAAAATATTTTTAAACACCATACGTTTGAATACAATTGATATACACAAATGGGTTTCAATGAAGAATTCAATTTTTTCGCAATATGATCATTATTCACACATTCTAAAATAAAAGACATTAGAAGATGAATTGGAAACATGATAAGAATGTTATCCTTGATGATTCTTTTCTTGTTCTTCTGTCTTTCACCGTTCCACTTCTTCTCCCCAAATATTATCTAACTTCACTGTTCTTGTTCAGTTATTGTTTTGTAGAAAGAAAGATAGAGAAAGAAAAATGAATCTGGTCTTCAAAACAAATCCTCTTGTTGAGAAATTAAGAGTTTTTATTAACATTTATTATTTTATTCCTCTCTTTTCCCATCTTTACTTTGCTTTGTTTTGTTTTGTTTTCTAATTTTAACATCTTTTCTCTTATTTTTCTATTTTTTTTTAATGTTTTCTATCTTATCATTTGTTTTAAAAAATCTTCCCATTTTTTCTAAGATTTATTTTAAGTTTATCTAATAAATCTATATTTTTCTTTAAAAAGATTTATTTTGCATGCAACACAATTATCCTCAAATAATGAATAAATAACATTTAATTTTCAAAAGAAATAATTAATTAAAATAAAATCAAACAAATTATTTTATTTCTATGCACTTTTAATTTACCACTAATAAATTTAATTAACAACTATAAAGTAAGAGAAATATAAAACAATTAACTAAATAAAATCCTAAATGCAACTATATGTTACTAAGTGTGTGTGTGGGAGAGAAACCGATCCATCTTAACCCTACCAGGTAGCTAACCTCCTCTACCTTAACCACACTCTTGGTCTTCAACAACCTGCAACTCATGTAAACTCAGGCACCCATTAATAGATTAGTGTCCAAAAAAATATAAATCAAAGCAATATAATTTATCATTCTAAGATAACATTCTATATATTGCATCATTTTGAAATAAATAGTATTCATTGCATTTCATTTTTCTAAAATAAAATAAACATTCACTTATTCCATCATTCAAATAACACAACATTTATTCTACCACACATAATTATTCATATTGCAGTTCCACATAAAGCAAAAGCAAGCAACATCAAACTCTGAGATGTGACAATATTGCCCTTAAGTGGTACTTTTCCTTATTAGATAACTCTATCTTCCTATTTGATTAGTTTGTAAATTAGTTCTTCTGATAGATCCAAGCTAACACTGGGCCAAAGATGACATTTTCGAATCTTGTCCAATGTAAGCAAGGGGAACATGAGAAGGTAACTAATTTTATTGCTCAATATCAAGCATTGTTATCTCAAGTATCTTACCCTCTGTTGTGAAAAAGGTTTTCATTGGAAACCTACAAAAATCATGGCAAGAGAAGTTTTCCTTAATGAAATATCTTTCTTTTGCACACCTGTGTGTTTTATGTGTGAATACCAATAGATGGTCGGATAGTTTGGGTGTTCTTCCACACACTTCCATTCTGATAGCTGATCTATAGTGTCAATTTTTGGAAAAAATAAAACTATTGTGAATGTTTCCTCTACACCCAAAGATAAAGGTTTGAGAAGTAACAAAAGCTTCACAAAGCTATTGGAGTCCTATACTATCATTTTAAAGAAGTTAAAAGATAAAGTTTTAACATTGCCAGAACCATGACCTCTGACAGAGCCCTATCTTGACTGGTATGATGAGCACCAATTTTTCCAATTCCATCAAGTACACAGACACGATACCAAGTGGTGCATGCATCTAAGTCATGAGATCTAGAACCACATTGATGATGGGACTATCTGTCTTGATAGGAAGAAGCAAAATTCCAATAAATTTGTGGCAAAGGCTGAAATTGAATTACAAATCTACAGTAATCTGTTTCCATCTTATTTTGCAAACTTGGTAATTCAATCTTCTACATCATCTAAAGTAGTCCCATATAAGTACGTGAATATGGTTTCATTCATGCATACTCCCGAGCCCCTAAAAAAATATGAGTGTTATACCTAACATGACATTTAACTCACATGATAAGCCTATCAATAAAGAACTCTCCCCTTTATACATCCTTGCCCAAATCAACAAAAATGTTGTAACTAGAATTTTAGTTGATTTGATGAGTCGGGTCAATGTGGTAACAGAGGAGACATTATTCATAAACGGTTGGCATAGGGAGAAGTATGAAGATTCAGAGACCACCCTCCATACACATGATAGACTCTCAATTGCTCCTTTATGTTCTATTTCTTTGTTAGTATTGGTAGGACCCAAGGTTGTTGATGCTTCATTTGTTATCATTCCAAAGTTTGATATATTCCAAATTAGGCTAGGAATCCCTTGGCTTGCCTCTATGGTTCATAAATGTTTAAAATTCATTCATGAAGGTTATGTGCATGTAGTGCACGACACCGGTTATAAACCATTGGTGTCACATGGGGGTTTTACACTAGATCACTTCTAGCCTACCTAGGTCAGACCTCTCCCTCCTAGGGGATATTTTCTATATAAGGCTTATGTTAAGTATAAGATCAGGGGCTTAGGGTCAAAGGTTAGTTATCCAGTGTCCCCCTATGTAGTCTTTGTGAAGGCTTGCATGATTGTGCAATAGAAAGTTGTTGCTTCCACCAAGAAAAAGGGGAAGGAGAAGCTTTCTCATGCTCAAGGGCCTTCTTATTCCATATCATATACTCCCACTTCTGCTTCTTGTCTTGTTGTGGCCTCTCCACCTCTTTCCCCCATGCCTCTCATAAGAAGTCTGATGGTACCTGCATGGAGAAAAGCTAAGCACTAGGTCTTTGAACTTCCTATCTTTCCCACGATTCCTAGGCTCATTATCTATTGCAAGGGGAAAGGTCCTCATGGGGTTGTTCCCGTGTCTCAACCTCCATGACCTCCTACTTCTTCTCTACCTTCTCCTAAGGTAGAGAATGAGAAGAGGCCCACCGCTAAAGCACTAGTTTCTATTTCACTTCTCGTAGTTGCTCCTACCCTTACACTTCCTCCTCCTACTCCTACCTAGGAGCCCACCCTTCCATTGGACATGATAGTGAAGGATACTCTTATGGTTAAGCAAAATCCTCCAACCTCTTCTTAGGCTGTGTCTTCTAGGGCCTATAGCTGATGTAACTAGATTGCACATGAGCGAAAGAATTGGAAAAAGGCTCTTGCTACTAAACACACAACCTCATAGAAGACAGAGGGGGAGCCAGTGGCCACCATTTATGTATGCTCTTATGTTTTTTTGTCTTATCCTACTATGCCTGCTTCAGTTCCAATCACCTTTGTTTAGCTCCCGAATCCTTCGATAGGTGTTGACAATCCTCACACCAAAAGGGTGCAGGTATTCATCACTCCTTCCATGGAGCCTCCTATTTTGGTGTCCCCTCCAGACATCCCTCTCTTTTCTCAGCTTGTAGAAATTCCAAACACCACAGTGGTGTCTATTGTGGTTCTATCTTCTTCCTCGCCTTCCACTTCTTCTATGGGGATTTTGCATCCCACTGAAGCATAAGTTGGAGGATGACCTCGCTTCAAGTGGAGGTGAAAAGAAGGGGTCACCTTCTTCAGAAGTGGGTCCTATTCTTTCCTATACTATCCTTGTGATAGAGGTGGCCCCTACATCCCTTGAGTTTGTCACTGCACCTCTAGATGAGGTCGATAGTGGATCTTGGGTGCAACCTCCTTCTCCCACCTGGTTAACACATGGTACTCTAGTGAAGTGCATGTTCAACACAGTGGATGATATCCCAACTCTATCCTTGATCTTTGAAATATTGATGACCTTTACGTCACAAGAGCTCAGTGAAGAAGACCTTGAAGGGCTATCCTCCTTGGCCCTTGTTGTAGGAGGGTTGAAGGGTACTTTCCTTACTATCCCACCCTTGCAAGCCTATCCTCCCTCCCCCTATAATGATCTAGATTGTGAGCAAGATGACTTGCTGGTCGATGAGGAGTAGGGTGGTACCTCTATTTCATTTGTATATTATATAATTTATGTGTTTTTGTTCCCCCATGCATGTTTTATGTGTTTTTAATCCTACCTAGAGGACCTTTGCTATCCTTGTAAGTGCTTGGATATGGGCTTGCAAAATTTATCATGAACGTATTCTATATGTAATCATCATTCTTTAATATGTTGTAAATTTTCTTTTCAATAATTGGGGATGATGCAAAGCGTTGGGGGCATCTAGGCCCTCTTCCATGTTGACCCCATTTTTATTTTTATTTTGGCTTCATATTCTATTCTTCACGATATGAGTACTTCAAGGATTGATGACCATTCATCATATGTATTATATCCATTTATATTTATGGACAAGTATGACCTTGAACCCTTAGATCCCCCTGTCTCTCTTGATTTCTTCATCTCTATTTCTAATGTAGTAAAATTCATACCCTTGCATTTTCACACTTGTTTGGGCCCACCCTTATTTATTCCTATTTTGTTTCCACAAGCCCTATGAATTATATCTTTTTCTAGCTAATCCCAACATTCTCTAATGAATAAATGATAATTTAATGATTTTATCTGAGTGTCCTTGATTTTTGGGTCGGTACTAAAACTCCACCTAGGGCATCTTTGTCCTCCAAAGGTCTTGGGACCCTGATTTTTAGGTGTATTAATTGGGCCCCTTTTCGGTCTCTATGCCCCAAGCTTCATGACTTGAGACTAAGATGCCACCTAGAGCGTCTTAGTCCCCCTTGAGTAATTTTTGGGATTTAATTTCAAATTCTGGCGGGATTTAGCCTCCTTTATTTAATGAATTCATATGTCAGCTTGGTAGTCCATGTAATTTCAGGATATTAAGCATAGATAAGTATAAATATAAGGTTCATTCATTCATTCTAATCCAACTCTTTTGTGAGAGCATTCATCATAGCATAATTGAGTTTACAAGAGCATTCAAGAGTAGTTCTTCAAGAATTTGGATCCATCATAAAGATTCAAGCATCATATCAAGGATATTCTTGCATTATGTGTGTTTTTGTGCTAACATTTGTGATGTAGGGTTTTGATTCAAGCAAGCAATTCAAGTCCATATCTATCAAGTTTTCCTTTGATTCAAGATCCATATCCATTGCAACCATTTCACACAAGTTTGTAGACTTTACAATAAGGGTTTGGTGAGTTGTAGCATTGCATGTTGTTCATTCACCATTTCCTTCATTATTCTATTTCATTTCAAGGTTTAATTACCAACAAGGGGTTTCACCAAGGAAAACCCCCATTCACTAACAATTTAATAAGTTTTCCCTCTCTTGCATATTTGTGATTGTAGATTTAGGTTGAAAACTTGAAGATCTTTTGAAGTGCAAATTTGTCAAGTTGCAAAGTTGTCATCTTCACGGAAACTCACCTACAAGCCAAATCTGAAGGTTTCTGACCCTGAGATCAGAGAAGAAGGAAGAGAAAAAATCAAGCCTCAGGATCACACTCAAAAAATTTAGAAATTCAAATTAGACTAAGACAACAATAAAGGCATCTTAGTCCTCCTAAGGGTATTTTTCATAAATTCTTCTAGATCCAGTTCTAACATCTGAAGATTCTGCATCTGCCCTGGAAAACAACAGGGGGAATAAGACAACAATAAGGGCATCTTAGTCCTCCATAGCACATTTTGGAAACTTCTTTACATTTCTAGAATCCTCACAACATCTCCACACTTTCCAAGTACATACATCCTAACTCCCTGTTGCTTAATTTCATCATTTGCATCCTTCATTTAGCTTGCATTATTAGGTTTTGTAAGTTGAATTCTTATTTTTCTTTTCCAAGATTTTCTTGGCGGTGAACCCCTGAAAGCTGAAAAAGCTCCCTCCAAGGTATTCCTTTTTGTGAATTGACTTACCTTGTGAGGTTGATAGTCAATCCAATTAGGAACCCTAGGACATTATTGAATGAATGTGTGTGAAGAGTGGTATTATTTATCACCCTTTTCACATACATTTCATTTTGGTGAACCTGACATGATACCCAAGTAGCTACTATAAAGAAGAGTAATCCTTATATCTTTGGGGATTCGCAAAGAAAATTTACTCCCTTACCTGACACACTTGACAACATTATGACCCATGATTGAACTTCCATCCCTTGAAGAAAACAATAGTGAGCCTAAAGCCCTTCCTACAAACCAAGACCCATCCATGAACAATCCCTTTCCTATTTCCTATAAAAGGCCTAAAGAAAACCAAACAAGTCCTAATCTGCCTCCTAAAAAAATGTATAAATCCAAAGAGAAAGTGGTTGAACAATTTTGTATGGTTCCTTTTGTTCTTCCCTCGCAAGAAGAAGAGGAACCTATGGTTGAAAAACCTACTCCTACACAAACGGAAGTTGAAAACTGTAATAAAAGTAACATAAATGCTAGAGACCATAGGCGTAGACATCATGCTATTGCTCAAAATATGAATGAAGAAAACAACATTTAAAATCAAAATCTGAACTTGACAGAACCAATAAACAATGATCCTCCTCTCTTACAAGAACAAATAGAAGTTATGTATCCAACACAACAAGGACCAAAACCCTTAACAGATATTATCATTTTTCCTTCCTGTTGTGGTTAACATGGATGATGATGAGGAAACTGCTAAAATTGATGAGCAAGTGCTTAATGAGTTAAATTTTTTATTTTCCTCTTCCATGAGTTTAGATGATAACAATCGTGTTGATTCTCCTAAATAGAGTGATGCACCATGTGTTGAACCTAGTGATTCTCCTAGTATAACACTTGATGTTGTCCCTCTCGCTAGTGATCTACATTCCATATATACTAAACAAGACTGGGATGTGGATGACCTGCTCGATGGTTGAATTGCATGTGCTTTACTAGTCTTTTATCTTTTCTTTTTCTTTTTCTTTTACTTTCCTTTATTTCTTTCTTTTCACTTTTTTATTGCATGTGTGTAATGTGATCCCCCGTGATGTTATGTTTCATGTTTCTCTCTCTATGTGCATTCCTCTATTTGTATGTTCATTCTTCTATATGTCGTATACTTTTTCCTTTTCATTGATATTTTATCTTTGTTTTTCATTTTCATTTTTATCTTGGGTTTTCCTTTTGGGGATGACGCAAGGCATCGAAACACCCTATGTCTCTTCCATGTTGACCCAAAATATTTTTCATTATCTTTGATTTTCATTTTCATTTTTTTCTTGTGTTTTCCTTTTGGGGATGACGCATGGCGTTGTGACATTTATGTTTCTTCCATGTTGACCCAAAATGTTTTTCATTTTTTTTTCACTATATTTGTGTCATTCTTCTAATTCTATGTGTATTTGGGGAAAGATGACAGTTGTGAGCTTTCTAATATCATTACAACAAAGAGAGATATTGACCCCAAATCCATAGATCCCTTATGTGTTTCTGGGGGGAAACCCTCTTTTCCTTTTTCCTTTTCATGTTTTCGCTACTTGAAAGTAATTGCTCATAGCATAGTGTTAGCAATTTATTTAAAGTGGGGGCATACATTGGAATTATTGTGGCATGATTTCATTTGCATTTTTTCTTTTCATGTTCCTTGATGTGATTTTCTTAATTCATGCAATGTGTTTTTCCTCTTTGTTGTAACATTGGGAGTAATATCCTTCAAGAGCTTGATCTATCTTAGCATATTACATTCCTCTTAGTGGTGATGTGACGCACTGCATTCCCTAAGTTGCAAATCCTTTATCCTTTGATTGGTCCTCTCTTGGAGACATTAGGAATGATGTCCCCTAAGAATAATACCTCGCATGATCTAAGTAATATCCCTATGAACATCCCTCTTTCTTGGCGCGTTTTCCTTTTGTATATTATTAAAGTCATGAAAGTATGACTTTGATATGGTTTGTTGGGGCTCTCCTAGTGAACACCTACATTCACTAGACCTTGTGAGCATGCATTTTTGTACCTTATTAAATTCATGGAGGTATGGCTTTGATATGGTCACCTAGGGACCACCTAGTGAACATGTAGCTTCACTAGGCTGTGTGAGCGTGCATTTTTCTTTTTGTCCTTATCATAGTCATGGGGGTATGACTTTGATATGGACATCTTGGGGCTTATCTAGTGGACACCTAGGTTCACTAGCCCTTGTGAGCATGCGTTTTGTTTGAATAGTGGATAGCATGTTCCACTTGTAAACCTTTTGTAAACCTTTTGGTCAAATAGTCTCGACCCAGTCCATCATTTTGGACGACCAGTCGAAGCTTGATCAACAAGGTTTAATTATTCTATTTCATTTCAAGGTTTATTTACCAAAAAGGGGTTTGACCTAGGAAAATCCCCATTCACTAACAATTCACCAAGTTTTTCCTCTCTCAAGTGTATATTTGTGATTGCAGATTTAGGTTGAAGACTTGAAGATCCTTTGAAGTGAAAAGTTGTCAAGTTGCAAAGTTGCATTGCAAAGTTGTCATCTTCATGGGAACTCACCTACAAGCCAAATCTAGAGGTTTTAGACCCTGAGATTAGAGAAGACATCAAGCCTCGAGATCACACTTAGAAAATTCAAAAATTCAGATTTGGACTAAGACAATAGTAAAGGCGTCTTAGTCCTCTTGAGGGTATTTTTTAGAAATTCTTCCACATTCAGTTTCAACATTCAAACATTTTGCATCTGTCCCAAAAAATAGCATCAGGACTAAGACAATAGTAAGTGCGTCTTAGTCCTCCATAGCACATTTTGGAAACTTCTTTGCATTTCCAAAATATTCACATCTCCAAACTTTACAGGTACATACATCCTAACTCCATGTTGCTTAATTTCATCATTTGCATCCTTCATTTAGCTTGCATTATTTGGTTTTGTGAGTTGAATGCTTATTTGTCTTTTCCAATATTTTTCTTGGTGGTGAACCCCTAAAAGCTAGAAAAGCCCCCTCCTAGGTCTTCCTTGTTGTGAATTGACTCACCTTGTGAGGTTGATAGTCATTCTAATTAGGACCCCTAGGAAATTATTGAATGATTGTGTGTGAAGAGTGGTATTATTTATCCCCCTTTTCACATATGTTTTATTTTTGGTGAACCTGACGTGATACCCAAGTAGTTGCTATAAAGAAGAGTAATCCTTATATATTTGGGGATTCACAAAGACAATTTACTCCCTTACTCGACACACTTCACAATAGTATGACCTAGATATTAAACAAAAACATGCTTACGTTACCTCCTATTCGACCTCTTGAACCTAGAAAGCCATTACCTTTGAGCTTTAGACACAATGCCTATTGTTCTTATCACCAACAAAAAGGACATGATACAAAACATTGCAAGCGTCTTAAACATCTCGTTGTAGACCTCATTGATTCCAATCATATCAAAATTGGAGGTGTAAATGACAAAGGTAATAAGTTTGTAGCTTTTCCCAACCAAAACTTGCAAATATTTACCAATCCCATGCCCAACCATACTATTTCATTTGTTAAGGCTAGTGAAACTAAGCCCAATGTGATGAATGTTGACATGAATGGTGAGAATATAAGCAATAACAAACAAATTCTTATGGATGATGATGAACGAAGTCCTATGGACACTAATGACCAAAGTCCTATTAATGTAATGATATGAGCTATTGATATCGAGCCTAGTAAACACCAAACTATAATGACCATTGACATTACTTTCTCTTCAAAAGAAACAATCAAGCATGCACCTGATGTTCCTTTTTACATAGCTGAAAAAATCAAACAAGCCCACTCTTGGGATTTTAATTGATCACATCTGTGGAGAGAATGTGATCACATAAGAACTCTTATATGTGCATGAACTTACTCAAGATAGATATGATAAACCAAAAGCATGGAATAATACGCATGATGGTTTTGCTCATGCTATGATGGGATCGATCACAGTCCCTTTACAAGTAGGACCAAAGAAATTAAATATATCATTCTCTATCATATCCAATTCAGACCAATTTCTTGTGAAGTTGGGCTACATATTGTTTAACTCCATGAAGGCAGTCCCATCCGTTGTCCATAAGTACTTAAAGTTTCCAGTCGGCAATGAAATATTCACTGTCAACCAGAGTGGCTTTAGACCCCCGTCTTCCCATGGAAACTTTTCCTTAGATTATTTCTATCCTAAACCTATGGAACCTATAATACCCCGTGAAGATTTCCTCTTCCTAGCCTACCAAAATTTCAAAGAAAAATGCATAGCCAAATTATCCCTTGAGAATTTTCCTCCACCCATGATTGAACTTCCATCCCTTAAAGAAAACAATAGTGAGCCTAAAGCCCTTCCAACAAACTAAGACCCATCCGTGAACAATCCCTTTCCTATTTCCCATAAAAGGCCTAGAGAAAACCAAACAAGTCTTAATCTGCCTCCTAAACAAATTTATAAAGCCAAAGAGAAAGTGGTTCAAGAACAATCTTGTATGGTTCCTTTTGTTCTTCCCTCACAAGAAGAAAAGGAACCTATGGTTGACAAACCCACTCCTACACAAATGCAACTTGAAAACCATAATAAAAGGAATAGAAATGCTAGAGACCGTAGGCATAGATGTTGTGCTATTGCTCGAAAGATGAATGAAGAAAACAACATTGAAAATAAAAATCCAAACTTGACAAAAGTAATAAACGATGACCCTCCTCTCTTACCAAAACAAACAGAAGTTACGTATCCAACACAATAAGGACTATAACCCTCTATGGATATTATCATTTTTCCTCTTGTTGTGGTTAACTTGGATGATGATGAGGAAATTGCTAAAATTGATGAGTAAGTGCATAATGAGTTGAATTTGTTATTTTCTTCTTCCATGAGCTTAGACGATAACAACCATGTTGATCCTCCTAAATTGAGTGATGCACTACATGTTGAACCTGGTGATTCTCCTAGTACAAAACTTGATGTTGTACCTCTTGCTAGTGATCTACATTCTGTATATACTAAACAATACTGGGATGTGGATGACCTACTAGATGGTTGACTCACATGTTCTTTACTACTCTTTTATCTTTTCTTTTTCTTTTTCTTTTGCTTTCCTTTTTTGCTTCCTTTTTTATTTTTGATTGGATGTGTGTAATTTGATCCCCCGTGATGTTCTATTTGTGTTTCTCTCCCTCTCTATGTGCATTCATCTATTTGTACCTTCATTCTTCTCTATGTCGTATACTTTTTCCTTTTCATTGATCTTTTATCTTTGTTTTTCATTTTCATTTTTTTCTTTGATTTTCCTTTTGGGAATGATGCAAGGCATCAAGACACCCTATTTCTCTTCCATGTTGACCCAAAATATTTTTCATTATCTTTTCTTTTCATTTTCATGTTTGTCTTGTGTTTTACTTTTGGGGATGACGCAAGGTGTCGAGACATTTATGTTTCTTCCATGTTGACCCAAAAGGTTTTTCATTTTGTTTTCACTCTCTTTGTGTCATTCTTTGAGTTCTATGTGTATTTGGGGAATGATGACAGTTCCTAGCTCTCTAATATCATTGTAGCAAAGACAAATACTGACCCCAAATCCATAGATCCCTTATGTGTTTCTGGGGGGCAACCCTCTTTTCCTTTTTCCTTTTCATGTTGTGGCTACTTTAAAGTAATTGCTCACAACACGGTGTTAGCAATTTATTTAAAGTGGGGGCATACATTGGTATTATTGTGGCATGATTTTATTTATATTTTTCCTTTCCATGTTCCTTGATGCGATTTTCTTACTTCATGCAATGTGTTTTTCCTCTTTGTGGTGACATTGGAAGCAATTTCCTTCAAGAGCTTGATCTATCTTAGCATATTACATTCCTCTTCATGGTGATGCGATGCACTACATTCCCTAACTTGCAAATATTTTATCCTTTAATTGGTCCTCTCTTGGAGACATTAGGAACAATGTACCCAAAGAATAAGACCCCGTATGAAGTAAGTAAAATCCCTGTGTGCATCCCTCTTTCTTGTTATGTTTTCCTTTTGTACCTTATTAAATTCATGGAGGTATGAATTTGATATGGTCCCTTAGGGCTCACCTAGTGAATACCTAGCTTCACTAGCCCTTGTGAGCTTGTATTTTTGTACCTTATTAAATTAATGGAGGTATGGATTTAATATGGTCCCCTAGAGATCACCTAGTGAACACCTAGCATCACTAGCCTATGTGAGTGTGCATTTTTATTTTTTTCCTTATCATAGTCATAGGGGTATGACTTTGATATGGACTTCCTGGGGCTCACCTAGTAGACAACTAGCTTCACCAGCCCTTGTGAGTATGCATTTTGTTTGCATAGTGGACAACGTGTTCTACTTGTAAACGTCTTGGACAAACAGCTTAGACCCGGTCCATCACGTTGGATGGCCAGTCAAAGCTTGATCCGTTGCATTTTTCCTTTCTCTTTTTTCCTTTTTATTTTCTTTTTTCTATCCTTGATGACCTATATGTTTGCTATCTGATTATGGATTCATATATCATTTGCATTCATGTTCCTCTATTCCTATGTTAGTTTTCCATAGGAACTTGATCCTGGGGGCTTGGCCACCCTCTTGATTATTGTCATCCTATCTTACTAGCATTTGTACGTTTGAACCCCTCTTGATTGCTTGGTTGGCTACTTTAGTGTGAGTTTGAAGAAAGTTCATCCTCTCACTCAAGTTGGGTCTAAATGTAGTGTAGTAAAATTCATACCCTTGCATTTTCACACTTTTTTGGGCCTGCCTTGCTTTATTTATTCCTATTTATGTCTTGATTGGTCCTATTTTATGTCCAAAACCCATATGAATTATATCTTTTTCTAGCTAATACCGACATTCTCTAATGAATAAATTATAATTTAATGATTTTATCTGAGTGTCCTTGATTTTTGGGTCGAGACTAAAATGCCTCCTAGGGTATCTTTGTCCCCCAAAGGTCTCAGGACCTTGATTTTGAGGTATCTTAATTGGGCCCCTTTTTGGTTTTTGTGCCTCATGTTTCATGACATGGGACTAAGACGCCACCTAGGGAATCTTAGTCCCCCTTGAGTCATTTTTGGGATTTAATTTCAAATTTTGGTGGGATTTAGCCTCCTTTATTTAATGAGTTCATATGTCAGCTTGGTGTGATGTAATTTCAGGATGTTAAGCATAGATAAGTATAAATACAAGGTTCATTCATTCATTCTAATCCAAGTCTTTTGTGAGAGAATTCATCATAGCATAATTAAGTTCAAAAGAGCATTCAAGATTAGCTCTTCAAGCATTTGGAGCCATCATCAAGATTCAAGCATCATATCAAGGATATTTGTGTACATTGGGTATTGTTGTGCTAATATTTGTGATGTAGGGTTTTGATTCAAGCAAGCAATTCAAGTCCATATCTATCAAGTTTTACTTTGATTCAAGATGCATATCCATTGCATCCATTTCACACAAGTTTGTAGACTTTATAATAAGGGTTTGGTGAGTTGTAGCATTGCACGTTGTTCATTCACCATTTCCTTCATTATTCTATTTCATTTCAAGGTTTAATTACCAACAAGGGGTTTGACAAAGGAAAACTCCCATTAACTAATAATTCAACAAGTTTTTCCTCTCTTGCATATTTGTGATTGTAGATTTAGGTTGAAGACTTGAAGATCCTTTGAAGTGCAAAGTTTTCAAGTTACAAAGTTGCATTGCAAAGTTGTCATCTTCATGAAAACTCACCTACAAGCCAAATTTGAAGGTTTCAGACCCTGAGATCAGAGAAGAAGGAAGAGAAGACATAAGCCTTAAGATCACACTTAGAAAATTCAAAAATTTAGATCGGGACTAAGACAATAGTAAAGGCCTCTTAGTCCTCATAAGGGTATTTTTTAGAGATTCTTCCAAATCCAATTTCAACATCTAAATATTTTTCATCTGCCTTGAAAAATAGTAGCGGGACTCAGACAACAATAAGGGTGTCTTAGTCCTCCATAGCACATTTTGGTACCTTCTTTGCATTTCTGGAATCCTCACAACATCTCTAGACTTTCTAGGTACATACATCCTAACTACCTGTTGCTTAATTTCATCATTTTCATCCTTCATTTAGCTTGCATTATTAGGTTTTGTGAGTTGAATGCTTATTTGTCTTTTCCAAGCTTTTGCTTGGTGGTGAACCCTTAAAAGCTAAAAAATCCCCCTCCTAGGTCTTCCTTGTTGTGAATATACTCAACTTGTGAGGTTGATAGTCAATCCAATTAGGACCCCTGGGAATGATTGAATGAATGTGTGTGAAGAGTGGTATTATTTATCCCCCTTTTCACATACGTTTCACTATCTATCTCTTGATCTTGTGGTTCTTATGTGTTGTCCCTCATGTGTGTGTGACAACATACCATGAAATAAATCTCTTCATGTGTTGTGTTCCACAACATCTCTACCTCTCCTTTCTCTCCTTAGGATGCCATGTGCTCCTCTACGTAGCACACACCATCCAAAGGGGGGCTACCATGATGTTCTGATTTTCAATTTCGATGAATTCTTTCGAAAATGCTTTTTTGGTGTTAAAATTTTCTTTTACAATGAATTCATTGATGAAAGAATCCCTTATTGAAACTCATCATTTTCTAAAATGTTTTATTCTCTCAAAACTCCTAGACAAAAAATTATTTTGAAAAGGATCTTGTATGTGAAAGGATCTAAAAACTTTCCTTTGAAAAAGGAGTACTTTTTTCTAAAATGAAAATGTCTGAAAACTTTCCTTTGAGAAGGAGCATTCTTTCCATTAGGTTCCTTAACAAAAGGATCTTTCAAAAGGATTCATTGATGATAGAATCATTTTTAGAAATGTGATTTTTTTCAATTGGAGCATTCCTTTGATCAGACCCCTTGGTGTGTTGAAGGGTTTATGAAGGAATCCCTTTGAAAATTTGTCCTTCAATTGAATTATCTAGTGTTCTACAAAAAAAATGTGCCTTGTATCTGATATTTAATGTCACTATGTCTAACATCATATATCCTTGAGTCTAGCTTGGGGACAACCCAACTAGACCCGCCTTTTCTGTGATTGTCCTATAATAGAGTTTGCAACATCTGCAACCTTACTTGACTAGTATATTTGATCAAGTTGTGTTTGATCATGTTGGCTTGTGTGTTTTATGATTTTTAACCTAACATGTTTTTTCTATAGCCTAACATGTTTTTGGTGAGATTGTGGCTTGCTTTGCAGAACCAAGAACTTGTGGAGACCCCTTTGTTTACCATATCTTTGCAGGACTAAGAACTTGTGGGTCCAGCTCTCTCTCTTTCACATCCAGGTTTTCTAGATCAAATATTTTATTCCTCAACACTATTGGTATATTCTCTTCAACCTCTTTCCACTTTAGCTCATATTCGCATTGACACGTATGCTCGCTAAAGTGGGGAAAAAATGTAATGGCATAAATTTGCACCCTTGGAAAATTCCCTATTTATTTTTCCTTTACTTTGGAAACTAGAAGTTCGTTGATGTAATCCTCGCCATTGTTAGATTCTTCCATCTATGACATGGCCTTATCTTTTTGTGTCGATGGAGGAATCTCTATTAGGGATGGATGCACGTAGCGTAGAAATTTGCATGTTGTGCTAGTGTCCTGATAGGATTCCTACCCCTAGAATTTTCAGAACCGTTACATCTTTGGTTGGTTGTAAAGGTAACGACTCCTGTACTTCTTTGACTGAGAAGAATTATCCATTTTTCCACCATTTCTTGCATTCAAACTCTAATTCTTTCACTTCTTAATTCTCTATTCACTCTCTCTTCATTCTCTTATGCTCTAGACACTTTCTTCTTACTTGTACACCATTTCTCTTTCTACGACAAGCTATTCTCTTGGCTTCAACAACTCATTCTTATGGCAACTCCATTGCCATTGTTCGATTGTTAAGCTTCATCTTCTCCACATGATCCAGTGCCATTCTCTTCCTTTCGCTATTGGCGTTGAGTGCTCGTAGTTTCCAAGGTAATATTGTATTTTTTTATTTTGGTTACATCTCGTGCTCTTAGAGTAGCATTTTGTTTGTTTGTGCTCTCTATTTGGTTGTATCACTTCCTTTCTATTATCCATCGCTTTCTCTATCTTGTGGTATTTTGGTTGTCTATGGAGGTGGGAACACCAAAAAGGGGGTATGACTGAGGCAAACCTTAAATACAACCCCAACATTTTCTCATTCTTTTGTGTGTAGGTGCAACCTCATTACTTTGAATGAGTTAGAAGACTATATTGCATGCGAAAGGTGCATTTTCTAACTCTTCTCTATCATTTTTCATATTAGAATAGCTTAAAGTATTCTTCTTGTTGTACTCTTTTCTTTTTTTAATTTTTTGTACATAAAACTATGAAAACTCCATTAGTCAGGTCATTAGTAGGCCCTTAACGCTTTCTATTTGTTTGCCAGAACCTTTTCTATACAGGATGCCAATGCACCATGCTAGAGTCTAGCTCTTGCGCTACTATTCTCAGACAATGTGTTGTATGGTCAACAGTCCAAAAAAATTTGAGGTCAGCTCACCTGGTTTCCAAAACACTTGTTTTTAGTAGAAGGAAAGTTGTGTGATGTAGTGCATTACTTTCCCTTCCTTTCCAACCTTCCTCCAATGCCTAAAGCTATAGCTAAAGCACCTAGTGATTATGATCTTGTCGAGGAACTTCACATTACTCCTGCCAAGATCTCACTATGGGATTTGCTTCGTTCTACTCTAATTTATCAAGGTATGGTTTAGGAAGCTTTACAAAAGATCATCTTTCCTTCTTTTTCTAGGTTGATGGATGTTAATGCATTGATGGCTCATATTCATGTGGATTTTTTGAATATTACTTTTTATCTATAGAAACTCCCATCTCTAGAAGTACAAAAGCAAGAAGATCCTCAAATGATTATAGTTAGCATTAACAACATTGGTATTAGGAATGCTCCCATTGACACTAGTTCAACTCTCATCATATGTAGAATTGACTTATTGTACCTAAGATTAAAATTGGTTTATCTTCTCTCGCTACTTCTTCTTTGTACATTCATGGATTCAATAACGCTGGTTGACAAGCCCTAGGCATGATAATCTTGCTTTTTAGGTTGGAAGCCATCACTGCACCCACTTTGGTCTATGTTATGTTAGGATCTTTACCTTATAAAATTCTCTTGGGAAGACCTTGGATTCATGATTTGGGGGCTATAACTTCTACTTTACATTGTTGTATAATTTTTTTTGCTAATAATGAAGTAATTACGATCAAGGGTGACCCTAATGTTTGTGAAATGGTAACTTTCATTCAAGCCTCAAATGATTCTACTCTTAAAAATTGCATTCCTTCATTATATTCTAATGTTTTGACATCCCCTTTGGTAGTGCCTATCTTGAAGGCTACTCCTGAGATGGAGATCCCTAAAGAAGATCATCCCGAAGCAAAGAATCCTAAGTCTACCCCTTCTACTTCTTCTAGTAAAACAAATGCATGTCTTGGTGATGATTGGGGATCCTTGTACTTTACCAAATCTTTTATCGAAGAGTACATAGTTGATCCTACCCATCTTAATATTCCTACTATCACATAGACCTCTATTAAGAAATTTGATTGTCCTCCAATTGAGGAAAATGATCACACTCCTACTAAAGAGAATGATTGTACCCCTGTTGAGGAAGATGATCATGCTTCTATTAAAGAGGCTAATGTTTGTATTCCCATCAAGAAGGATGATTGTTACCCCAAAGAAGAGTACAATACCCATTGTTGGAATGATGCTCTCTACATAGATCCTCCTCCTTCTTAGGAGTTACAAACATGTTATGGTCCTAGTTTCAACCTTTTGTCCAAATATGGTTATGGATGGAAAGGTTGTGAGCATAACGAGCAAGCTATTCAAGTCCCTATAGAATGTAACCCTCATAAATGTAACATGGTGCTTGGATACTCTCACACGTAATCTAAATGGAAATCGTGGTTGAATGTCAACATGATTTCTGCTGAACCTTGTTCTCTTGAACTAATTCATCTTGAGTTGATTGAAAGTAAAGTAGACTCTAAGGAAGTTCCTCTAGATGTTTTCTCTTCAGAGAAAGTGATGGAAGAATTCTTAGCTATCTACTTTCATCTACCTTCTTGGAACCATGAATTATGATTCCTATATCGCTCGAACAAGCGAGCATACTTTGGAGAATCCATTATGAGCATTGAAAAAAATTCTCCTTTGTCTAATTGGGATGATGATGTTCATATTTCCCATCCTCAAGATCATAGTACTCTCCTCAAAGGGTTATAATGTCGATGTTTTTATGGATTTTAAGTCTTTTGAAAAAGTGATTAAGCTTGGGAAATGTCTTTCTTTGGAAGAATCTAAACAACATTATGATTTGTTACATTCTCATCGATATTTTTACTTGGTCATAGGAGGACACATTTGGTATTGATGAGTCTGAAGTGGTTCACAATATCATTCTATATCCTGATGCAAAGCTTGTTAACCAAAAGATATGAAACATGAATCCCAAGGTTGCATTATTAGTCAAGACTGACATAGATAAGCTTTTACAAGTTGGTTTTATCTGTCCTATTGACTATTCACCTTGGATATCAAATATCGTTGCTGTCAACAAGCTTGATGGATGTATTCATATTTGCATTGATTTTCATGATCTCAATAAGGATTCTCTTAAAGATTACTCTCTATTGCCTAATATTGATATGATTGTAGCCTCAACTACATGCCATGACTTATTGTCTTTCATGGATGGATTCTCAGGCTATAATCAGATTCATATTAACCCAAAAGATCGCTATAAGATAACCTTCACTACCCCTTGGGGTACTTTCTGCTATGTAGTCATGTTGTTTGGGTTAAAGAATGTGAGAGCAACTTACCAATGGGAAATGACTTATCTTTCATGATTTCATTCAAAATATTCTAGAAGATTATGTTGATGATATCTTGGCTAAGTCTAAGAATCATCAAGATCACGTTGAAAATATTTGTCTTATATTTGACAGGATTTGACTCTATAAGATGAGACTGCATCCCCTTAAGTGTGTATTCGACTTTGATGCCAACAATATTTTGTGATTTATTGTTTCTCATCATAGAGTTGAAGTTGATACAAAATAATATTTATGTGATTGTTAACATGCCTCCTCCTAAAAACATATCTCAACTACATAGTTTGCAGGGGAAGATTCGGGAAATTCATAGATTCGTATCTCAGTTGGTTGATCGTACCCTTCCTTTCATATTTTTTTTGAAGAAAGATGCCCCCTTCCGATGGGATGATGAATGCGAGGAATATTTTGTGTCAATCAAGAGTTATTTGGAAAATACTCCTATCTTGATGTCAGCTATGCAAGATAAACCCTTTTTTCTTTATATCTCTGCATCACCTCATGCCTTAGCAACTTTACTAGCTCAACATGATGATGATGGTAAATAAAGAGTGGTATACTACATAAGTTGTATTCTTGTTGATTATGAAACTCATTATTCTACTATGGAGAAATAATGGACATCTCATTCTCGTTATTCTACCATGGAGAAATAATGGAAATCTCACTCTCATTTTTATAATGCAAAAGTTATGACATTATCTTCTTCATGTTGAAACTCATGTTATCATGAAAAGTGATCTTCTTAAGAATCTGTTTACTAGAACCAATCTTTCTAGAAGGTTGGAGAAATGGGTAATGTTTCTCTCTAAGCTTGACATCAAGTTCATAACTTAGAAATAAATTATTTAGGTCAAGTTGTTGCCGATAAATTGGTGGAAGCTCCCTCATCTCACTCCTTCACTAATCTATATTTATTTCTAGATGAAAATCTCTTTGCAACAAACCACAAACCTATATGGGAGATGTGATTTGATGGATCAAGATGTCAAGCTGGATCCAGGGCAAGTGCAATTTTAGTATAACCCAAAGGCAAGCTAATTCCTCTATCCTTTCGATTAGAATTTCATTACACTAACAACATTGTTGAGTATGAAACCCTTATTATTGGCTTGCATGCTGCAATGGATTTAAACATTAATCATCTTCACATCCATGGTGATTTTTAACTCATTTTAAATAAAACTATAGAAACATATCTAGATAGGTATAATATGATATTTCAATATTGGGATTTATCCTTTGCTTGACCGTTTCTCTTCTTTAACAATAGACAATGTTCCTAGGAGAGAAAATCAACATGCAGATGCAATGGTGAGTGCAACCTCCCTTGTTTCTTCGAATGATGGCATATAAGAATAATACTTTGTGTTTTACATTCTCCACTCTCCTATTGTCTCTTGAACCTAATGCTCTAGTATGTGGTCATGTAGAGTTGAGGGAGTGGTATTCTCACATTTATAATTATCTAAAGACTAAAAAATTTCTCAATGATGTGACTAAAAACACTCACATGAGTGGATATAATAAAACTTTTAACTTGATATATTATACTAGATCTAATGTTCTTTATTGAAGACCTTATAATGGTCTTCTCCTTTGGTGTCTCACTAAGGCAGAAATACCCTTTTCCCTTCAAGAATCCCATTCGGGCTCTAGGGGTGGAAATTTTGGTGGTAAATCCTTGGTGCATAAACTTATTCACATGGGATACTTTTTGAAAACAAAGAAGTAGGAATCCTTTCCTTTGTCAAGAAGTGTTTGCAATATCAACAACATAGCAATCTTATTCGAGTTCCTACTCAAGACCTTCAAAATCAAACCTCTCCTTGACCATTTGTGAAATTGGGGTTGCATATTATTGGTAAAATATCACCTCATTCTTCTAAAGGACATACCTTCATCATTATTTCTACTGATTTCTTTATGAAATGGGTAAAAGATGTTCTACTTCAATCCACAAATTTTGAAGCAATTTGTAGCTTTCTTCTAAACAATATCATTACACATTTTGGATTGCCTTCTACCCTTGTTTCTGAAAATGGTACCTCATTTAAAAAAAAAGAGGTGAAGCAATTCTTGGAAAAGTTTCATATTCAACATCACTTGTCTATGCCATACTATCCTCATTCTAGTGGCAAATATGAAGTGTCTAATAAGACTCTTGAGTTGATTCTCTGAAAAATAGTGAATAAACATGGTAAAGATTTACATACTCAATTAACATACACCTTGTGGGCCTATCACATGAGTGTTTGTATGGCTACTGGTACAACCCTGTATAATCTTGTGTATGGTGTTGAGGCTATCATGCCTTTAGAACCAGAAATTCCATCTTTGTGAGTTTCCCTTAAAGGGTTGATTGATGATGACACGTACCGTGTTGATCATTTTTATCAACTTGAGTTACTCGATGAGTGCCGATTGTAGGCACTAAAAAATCTCCAAGCTAATCAACGATTCATTTCTAAACATTAAAATTAGGGTGTTCTTTCTTGAGCTTTCAAGGTAGGTGATCTCGTTCTCTATGAGAATCAAAGGAATGTAAATGCATTGCTAGATAAAAAGGGGAAATTTAACCCTAATTGGTTAGACTCTTACATATAATCATCTTTATGTATGGTTTTAGTGTGTATGGACTATTTTCTATGGATGGAACTCCTCTAAAAGAACCCATCAACACAATGCATCTTCGTCGATACTATGCATTGTGTTTATGTGGCATATGTATGACAATCGTCCCTCAGGGATTGCAAGTTGTTTTGCTATGAAATTCGATCATTAACACATTATCTTTGTATTTTGTGTTATGATGTGAACATGTGTATGTAGTTAATTAATTAAATTATGAACTATATATATACATATGTTTTATTATGTTGTGTATATGTTAGATCATGATGGAATCTAGTCTAAACATACATCCATAAACATATATCCATCACATAACCATACATGAAAGTAAACCTACACATAAAAGAACACCCTGATGTCACACAAAAATCTCATATATATATATATATATATCATAATATCATGTACATGTATCACACCACTATATCAAAATGTGGTGACTATATATATGTATGTGTCTATATATCAAAATAATGCTATACAAAATAATATGATCCATATACAAAATTTTACATGTATAAAATGGGCCTCTAGCCCTCAAGTGCATGGCTCCCTGAGCCCTCTGGTCTTGGTGGCGGTGGTGGGGTAGATGCTAGACCGATGCCACAAACCACAATCAATTTGATTGTGACACAGACATACTCTATCGTAGTCCTCAGACCTCTCATCATAGCTCAACCATCTCCTCTCGAAATCGAACCTCTCACTCATTGGCTTGTCACAACTCCTCCTGAAGCTACTGCACATAAGGATCCATTGTCGACCTATCACTACCACTTGCCCATTGAGGTCATTGAGCTAGCTCTGTAGGGCATCACATGCCCTCTTGGCACTCTCTACCCACATCACGACCTGGTCTCTCTTGGCTAGCATAGTGTGAATCTTCGTTGAACGTTGATCTCGTTGCTTAGTCACATCAACAAGGTTAGTGGCCCTCTGTATGGAACGTCCATGTGTGCCTCCTCATAAGTGGTCCTCATATGCACAACATGCTTGAAAAGATGGGCATGTTGCCCCACTAATGCTGACATGTATGTATCTAAAATAATCCCTTGAGTAGGCATGGCTGGGGAAACCTCAGAAATGCACCGCCTATTGAAGGCGATCCACTCCTGTGTGTTGACTACAATCGCAAAGAAGTAGACACTATCAACACCTAATCATATAAAAGTACGTGCATATATATATATATATATATATATATGAGATAAATTTAAATGATAGGTATTAAAGGGAAATAACATAAATCACTAGTGTTAGTGCAAGTTAATGGGCCCGTCCAAACTAGGCCCTTAAGTGGAAATAAAATTCAGAAAAACAAAGTTCAAAATCTTGACAAATAAAAAATTGGATAATTTATTAAAATAATTTGAAAAAAATGTAAGAACATAATTTGTAGGAAATTGAATGTAGTTTATAAGATACTATTCCTTTTTGGAAAAAAGTAAATCTATTTGGTGAAAATTTGAAATTTCAATGCAGTAGTACTAAATTTTCAAGAAAAAATAAAAAGCAGGTGTATGTCTGACCAACATAAGTACAAGAAAAATATAATATATTTTTTGAAACTTTCAATATAAGTAGAGGATACATGCCTGGATGTGCCACATTTTTTTTTGTAATTTTTTTGCAAGTAAATAATTAGTTATGAATTTTTTATTAAAATTTTTCAAAAATATTAAAACATGTTTGTCTAACCACTATAACTTGGTCAAGAATTTATGAAATTCAATTATTTATTTATTTTTATCTTATAGTATGGGAAGCATAGGATGTGACACATTTTTTGGATTCAAAAAATGTGAAATTGTTTAAGAATGTATGTAGAAAATCAATAATAATTATCTATTTAATTCCAAATAAGGCATATCTTATACTTTTGGAAAGCTGACAATTTTCTCAGTAAACCCTTTTCATTTCATCAAATTCAGATAAGAAAAAAGTTATCAACCACTTTTTTGTCATATCACCACTTTTTGGACCCCCATGATCCTGCACTCACCCACTCTCATACTTGGGTCCCCAACCTAATAGTGCAGGTCAAGGGGAGGTACAACGTTGGGTCTTACCCATACTACTACTGCTACCATGGGAGGGATGATGGCCGCCAAAGGTAGCACTAATGAGATTGGAACCACTGGTGAAGGTGATGATACTCTCTATTGTCGTCTCAGCCTCTCCACCACTCTTCCCATTGTTGCCTCGCCCTGCCCACCACTGTCATCACCACAATCTTCTCATCTCAACCCTTGTGCACTAGAATTTCCCGTGGGGGCATGTGTCAAGAAAATTAGGGCTAGACCAACCATCACCCCCATGCTCTAAAACCATGGGCAATGTTGACATTGTTGATTGATAAGACAAGAGGTTGGTCATTGTTAAATCTAACCCGTCGTCGCTAATAGCAATGTCCATAATTGATGGATGATGAAGATTTCTTCCCTAAGTGGCATTCATTGTCGATCAAACATATGTGTGAGGCATTAGAGGGATTGTCTACACCTTCCTAAACTATTGAGCAACTTGATGCCCGTAGTATAGAACCATAATATGATATGATCGCCCCACCAGGAGTTGATCATGCTACATTTGTTGTAGCTACCACCTGCTCATGGGCTAGATCATCCTCCTATAGGGACACCATCTAACATCTTACACCCGTAAACAATCAAACTATAGCCACCAAAAGCTACACTCTCCATATCTCCAATCATTCACCAATGGGTATTTACGTGAGCCATCAGTGTACCGAGTGCTATGCCCTAGGGAAACCTAACTGGTCGGGTACATGTGATATATGCAAACACCCACACTTGTAGGAGGGTGTAGGTTGTAAGACTAAAAATCTCATAATTGAAATAACACTTGAGGTCATGGTATAGGTGAGAAAGCATGCTTCAACCCTAGGCATAGACGGTTTGATGCTCCTCCATCTCTCAAATGTAATGGATGAGGCCTCCATGCCAGTGAGAGCCTCACCCATCCATCAGGACTTGAAGGGAAATGGTGATGACCATCACTCTTTGAATGAGTGGAATGGCCACCCACCCTTTCTCCAACCATCACATGGAGATGTGGTCAATGGTACATGTCCTAGGTCTATCTGCCTGACATAATACTACTAGCCCTCTAGGGCCTCCTGTACCATCCTCACCTCATCGTATGCCACCTTCCATCTATAGATGGGTGGTTCGGTGATCTGATACACATCCTCAAACATAACAATCATCTCTCTCGATGACAAATGGAAGGAGGAGGTGTCTGCATCCCAATGCTCCATGAGCGCCATGAGCATGGGCATATAATATTACATCTTTGGCATTGTGTAGGCCCACCATAAGCCCACATGCCACAATAGATCCTCATCATCTAGGTGCATCAGGTTGCGATGATCCTCCAACATAGCCAAAACATGGTCATTTCCATGGTCTCTAATCTTCAGCCACTCTTGCAATGGAAAAAAGTTCACATCAAATCCATCTACATAATAAGCAAGAAATTTTCTATGAGTCTACATAAAAAAATTTATTAAGCCTTTGGGACAGAGGGACACCACATAGACGTCTGTGCAACACACTAGTGTCCAAGGCCAAATGATACCCGATGATAGTGCATAGGGCAGATGCCAACACGATCAGAGGATGTTGATGCATTTTTGGGACAAGAGTGCACCAACTGAATGCCTTCACGTCGGTCGAACGCTTATGCTACTCCAAGAAAGGAAAAAGCTAAAAAATGCATTAAAAACACGAAGTTGGGTTAGATTCCTCATACCTCATTGACCTTTCCTCCCTTAGCTATGGTTGTGTGAAGCTGCTCAATCCT
The DNA here is from genome assembly GCA_007258455.2 of Sequoia sempervirens. Lineage (NCBI taxonomy): Eukaryota > Viridiplantae > Streptophyta > Pinopsida > Cupressales > Cupressaceae > Sequoia > Sequoia sempervirens. The sequence continues at coordinate 92,383 of VDFB02000735.1, read as the reverse complement.
TGGGGCCACGTAATCTCATCTACGAGGCATTTTTTTGGATTTTCTCTCACAAAAGTCAACAAACTCCTCACTGTGAATAGTAAAAATGACCCTTTTGTGGGCCCACTCACCTGGGTATATATAGGTGATTTTTGGCTCATTTTCCTGGTGGATGTGGTCCTTCCATCCTTCCTATTTTCACCCCACCTAGCTGGGGGAAAAAATAGGAGGGGGCATATATTCACCTCTTCATCATATTTTTCTTCTGAACCATCAATTTTTGCTTAAGCATTCTTCTCATCATGCTAGCTTCTTCTGATTTTTGAACTAATCTAAATTTGAGTTTTTCAAAACAAAACCTCACGTCTAGTGTTGCAGTTCCTTGCTGAGCTTGACCGCTAGGGACATTGTCAGTATCCGCCTGCTCGACCTCTACGACCCCTACAATATCCTTTTTGCACTCAAATTTATAATATTTTCAAATTTTTAATCTTGCATTTATATCTTCTCAACTACTTTAGTGCAACTATTTTTCTCAAAAATCATCTCACTAAAGTGGGGACAAAATGTAGTTTCATAAAATTGCACCCTATGGCAATTTCACACTTGTGCATTTAGCCTACTGCATTTATGGCACCTAGCCACATTTATGACAAGATCCTTAAGAGTTGGAATTTCATGACTTTAATTCTCTAAGGGACAACGATAAAGCGTTAGCAATCCACCACCTCATTTCTTGTAAATTTGTGAGTTTAATGCTTGCATGATGCACAAACATCTGCACGACATGCTAGCATCCTCGAACTTTCCAAGTTTAAATAAGGGACTCATAAAATTTTCCCATAACACGTGTCATTGTGACAAAATTGTGGGTGTAATGGCTCTTCCCGCCCATGAAATTTCATAAAACTCTCTCTTTCACCTCCATTCTCATTCATTCTTACCATTTTTATTTCCAACTTGCTCTCTCATTATTTTCTCTTCTACATCTCTTCTCTACGGTTCACGAAGCTCTAACGAATTTGCATCTCGTCAATAGCCAAGACTCTCTTGCAACCATTCAATGTCCCCTCTATCAAGCCAAGAGGGATCCACAAACTATTGGTAACACTCTCTTGTTGCATTATCTTTTTTTGTCTATTTGCTAAGATTCATTTTTTGTCTATTTATATTGTGCTATGAGTTCTCTTCCATAGCTGGGTTTGTCTTTATCACACATCTCATCTACTTTATTACATGTCTTGTTTATTTTTCTATCTATTTGGTTGTCCATGGAGGTGGAAACACCAAAATGGGGGTTTGAGTGAGGCAAGCCCTGAAGCAGCCCAAACGCTTTTCCTCATCTTGGCTATGTGTAGGTTTTTAGATTTGAAGAGATGGGTGTTTGTTGGCTTTTGGTTTTTAGCCCCTAATCTGATAGGGATGACAACATGATACACAAATGTTTGCATGATGCACCAGTATCCATTGGCCACAATTTTTTCCCCTATGAGAAAATTTTGTAAGTCATCTTCTTTTTGCTCTTGGAACTAGTTTTCTATATAATATGTTACTATTTTTCTTTTAGATTGTAGTTTCCTCTTCTTAGCTTAGTTGTTCCTTTCATTACATTTTTGTAATATTTTTCATCTTGTACCTCTATCACTTGAGCATTGTACATTGAGGTGATCGAGTGCTATTTGTTCCCTTTAGACCCTATTTGTCTTGGGACTTGGGAGTAGAGAATTCCCTCCTTTACACTTATTTTGTTAAAACATGCACTTAGTTAGGGAAGATGCATTTGATTTTTCCTTGTATGTTGCATTTTCTTGAAATTTTGTAAAATCCTTTTCAATGAATCCACATTGTGAGATATTTTTCAAGTAGTTCATGTTCTTGGTATTTTTTATTTTAATATTTCATCTTAGCATGGATAGGGAGATGAATAGGACATGCATACATTTAATAAGATAGTTTTATTATAATAGGAAAAGTGAAATATTGATTTAAGAGATTATTTCTAATAGGAACATTTATGTAGAAATTATGATATACATATAGTATTAGTAAGTGATCACTTTTAATTGTTCATGTCAATCATTGAAGAGAATATGAATGTATTGTTTGATGATTTGATCAAATTATTTTATTATTAAGTGTATGCTTAGTCAAAATAGTTTTTTTTGCTACACTAATGAGGAATATGATATTGCTAATCAATGATTTCCTTTGGCATAAAATATATTCATATATCTCTTTGATGAAATATAAGTACATATTCCATGCATCTATATCTATATGCATTATTATACAAGTTATATATTGATGGAACCATCTCCATGGTAAGCCACTTGATATATTGATGGAACCATCTCTAGGGTAAGCCACAGGTTGAAATTGTTATTATAATTTTAAACTCAAGAGTATGAAGACAAATATGAAGGAAAGGTATGTTGGGGGTTGGTGTTTTTATATATTTATAATATGTGTTCAAACCAATTTAGGGTAGGGTATGCCAAGGGTTTGATTATAATATATTTCTAAAATTGTGTGTTGTCTTTGCTTTGTGTTTCCATTATTATTTTATGGTCATATGGTTATGTATATCTACACCAGAGAATAATGTTAGCCCATGGATGAATTATTTGATTGGGATTAAAGATGACCTAAATTACATATTCACCCAAGTAAAACCTATAAGTTTTTTACTATAGCATGGAGTTGACAAATAAATAAAATCATCTATCTAGTTTATCAAAAATTTAGAAATAAACCAATTCAAGTTAATTAGTATTAAGAAATTATAGATTAATGACTAATCTCTACACTATAATTAATAATCATATTGTGTAGTAAAGTCAAGTGAAACCATCTCAAGTTGATTGGGACCATGACAATTTATATATGTCAATATAAACTTATGATTATCTATGTATTTACTAGAATGTGGTAAGAGTAACTTAAGGTAAGGTATGTTGGTGGTTTGTCAATCGAAAGATAATTTATATTTTGATCTATACTCCGTATTTAATGAGTTAATCAGTGATTGGAAAAATTCAAGAAAGAGATAGTAGTGTTGCACGAATAGATGAATTGCATTTATGTGACTATTAATTAAAAAAATTGTCCAAAGTAATGTTAAATATGTATGCATCATTTGTTCACTATACCAAATCATTCATGTAAATCATGTTAGCTAGAAGGTATCTAGGGATTGCATGATTGACTACATGTGATGGGTGTATAGATTTTTATATTTAGTTTTTAGATTTGGTTCTACTAAAAATTTCCCTATCTAGCACTCTCATTGAAGGGGTGTATAGATTTTTATATTTAGTTTTTAGATTTGGTTCTACTAAAAATTTCCCTATCTAGCACTCTCATTGAAGGGTTGGGCTACTTCTAGTGAGAAGATAAGTGAGAGGCCACTTGGTCATGTCATTTGTGGTAAACCACTAAGATGATTATCTCCCTTCTTTAAGTGGACAACCACGATTCCTTGTACTAAGATGAGATGACTATGACTAAAGACCCGTGAGTGATGGTTAACATGTTTGTAATGAAAACTCAAAATATGTATATTAATGTATCCAATGGATTGATATGATAATAGTTCTAATTTCAATTTATATATTGGTAATATTTTATTTTAAAACATCTATCATGGAAATCTATGTAATGATGTAATTTTGGAATCTTTATTTTGAGATGATAATCTATATGTTTTGAAAAAAGGAATTCAAAAAAATTATGGCATTTCTATGTTATTATATTATAGTTTATTATTTAAATATATTATTATTATTTGATTCTCAAATCACAAATAATATAAATAGATAAAAAAACACATCTTTCATATCAATACAGTAATTTGATTACTCCCATGTATAAATTCTCCTAGGATTACATAGTAGAGAAATAATTAAGGTTGCAATATGATATAAAAGAATAGGATCTTGAGCTCCATTTACGCATAGACAAATATAATTTTCTCTTAGATATTATAGTTGGAAATAGGTGGTAGGCTCACAACCCATCAAAGAAATATGGTCTCATTGAATGGCCTAAAATATATCAATAAGTCATACTGGAACATCCTCCATTCCTATGCTACAAGAATAGGTGGCAAACTATATGCAAAAATTCCTCAATTGGAAAAAGGAAAAGGAGGCTTCAAGGTAGTTTACTAAATGGATCAAGGGAATGTGCTCCTATCTAACACCTTGAATTCTTAAAGAATATTTTCTTCAAATGAAAATATTAGAAGGCAACCAACTTTCTTATACTAGCATGTATAGGCATATCATATAAAAAAGAGATATATACAATACTTGGTGTGCCAAAATGAATACTAAGTATTTATAACAAAGTAAAAAAATTAAATAAAATTTCCTATTCTAGACACATACAAACATCATATGGAGCATTGATTTACATTTTCTCATGCTTTGACAAAGGATTTTTGATGCTATATTGTTGTGCAAGATTTTTGATAGCGTGATGACAACATGATTCAACTTTTCAAAAATAGATTAAATATTATTCAAAGATCGCATTCAATTATTGAAATGAATAGTGGATTTATAGATTTTTAGGTGAAAATATAAATGGTCAAGATTGATTTAATCAATCTATAGGACTAAAGATTTGATTTCAAGTTAACTAGAATGATTAACTAGCTAAACCATTTGATTGACTAGTCAACTAACTTAACTGACTAGTTAACTAGCTTGATTGATTAGTTGACTAACTTGATTATCTAGTTAACTAATTTGATTAAGAAATAACTTGATCAACTAATTACTTGACGAGTTTGAATGACATGTGAAAGAAGGAACTGACTAAATTGGCATGAGTGAAATGTGGGTGAGATTAATTATAATTATTTATTTATTTTTAATTGGATGCATGTGCATTGACTAATTAGGATTTAATTAATTAATTAATAATGATTAGTCAATTAATTAGATACGGGATGACATGAGGGGAATGTGGCTAATTAATATAATGTCAATTAGTCAATAAGGTGAATTTGATGAATCAACGACATGAGGAGATTAACTCATTTGATGATAATAGGATGACTGGAATATGATGATTACGATAAAACTAATTGATTGGAATAACAAAGTTTGTTGACTAGGATGACAATAAATTTAATGACAAGGTGACAAAATCTAATTGTTTACAAATATCATTGTCAAAGATAGACCTTTCATCTTATATATATATATATATATATATATATATAATCAATAGCACAATACCATTAAAAATAATTTAAATAACAAATTAATTGACATAATATATTATATCAATGAAAAGTCAAAAGTACTACAATTTTATTTTGACTATACAACATTACAAAACAAAACAAATTCCACTATTACAATATTTTAATCACAAATAGTATGCCACCATATGATTTTATTATCAAATGAGATATTTTTTTAAAACTATTAAAACCCACACAACTATTGAGCGAGCTGGCAATTCATAATTTTGGTCAAAAGAAAATTGTTTGTTTAAAGACACCCACAAGGGGTAAACGCACTCCCAGGCTTTTTTGCAGGATATCCCCTGTTTTTTACCATTGAATAGTAGTATCTTAATGCGAAGTCGTCTGTGCATTCATGCATGATATATAACGTGCACCAAGCAGATGCATGCATGATAAACGACGTGCACGCCGGATCTCTGATTGTAAAAAAAAAGTAGTCCAGACTGCGTTACCTTATTGCTATCCATTATTTTATAAAGTTGACTCCTCTCTTGAGATCACAATAGCAGAAGCATTAATTCCTGCAACCAATTTCCTTTATTTTATATACCATGACTTTCGGGTTTAAGCAATCTCAGTAGAAAACGTATTAAGAGAATTCGACCGATAGGCAGAGGAGGTTGAAAAGAGAGAAGAGAGTTTGTGGGTGGTTATAACACTGTGTTACTAAGTAATACTAGGGATAAGTTGCTTAGATGTTTTGTTTTATTAGCTGAAAGAAGTTTGAGATCTCAATTACTAAGCTTAGAAAAGAGCCTGATCTTTCTAAGCAATCAGCAGGGCCTGAAGGACTTATGTACTGTTAACTATGGGTAGAAAGTTGAGCCTGATCTTGTTGGTACTGTTGGGAGTGTGCATTTGCGAAGGATCAGCTCAATCAACGCTACTTAGTACGAATTTTTATGCCGATTCATGTCCCAATGTTGAGGCCATTGTAAGAGAAACTGTTAGTCTGAAATACAATCAGTCATTTCTGACTGTTCCTGCCACGTTGAGGCTTTTCTTTCATGACTGCTTCGTTGAGGTAAGCAAGAGATAATTTGCATTTCTTCTTATGCCATCAATTATAATCTGTCCCAAGAAACCAGAAATTTCATTTTTTAAGATTGAACTGAATTCTTGTAGATTGTAACAGACTTGGCTTAAGTCGGTGAAATGGGAAGCATTGCTTGTATTCATTGATGCTGGATTAATGTGACAATTAGCATTAACATGTTCGACTGTTTAAATGATGGTTTGGTGCTTTTTGTGTGTGACAGGGATGTGACGCCTCTGTGATGATCCAATCTACCGCAGACAATCAGGCAGAAAAGGACAGTCCAGATAACTTGTCCCTAGCTGGGGATGGGTTTGATACTGTAATCAAAGCAAAGCAAGCTGTAGAAAACGCGTGTCCCAACACCGTGTCTTGTGCTGATATACTAGCCATTGCTACCAGGGATGTTATAAAGCTGGTGAGTAATCCTCTTAAATATCTAGAAATAGAATCTTAACGAGTTTGGAGAGAGATTAAATATTTTATAAAGGGGATTCTGAATTTGATTGTGTTATAGTTTTTTATTAACGTTTTGGATCAAATTTTGTTATCCATCATCAAGATAATTTTTCTCTTCTACCTTTCTATTATCTTGATGATACATCATGCAATATGATCTGAAAAATTGATACAAAAATCTCAACACAATCGAATCCACCAATAATAATGAACAGCTATCGACAATGGAAAATTTTGGTTATGGTGTTATATGCAGGTTGGAGGCCCAATGTATAATGTGGAGTTGGGGAGAAGAGATGGAACCATATCTCAAGCAAGCAGAGTCGATGGGAACCTGCCTAAGGCTTCATTCGATCTCGATCAGTTGGTCTCTCTCTTCAACGGAAATGGCTTATCTCAGACAGACATGATTGCTCTATCTGGTAATAAATCGGACTAACTATTGTATTCATAATCTATTGTAGATCCCCAAGTCATGTTTCAAGGGGAATGTTAGTGCAGTAAACTTTCGACTTGTGTTCCCTGTGGGAAATGAATGAAATGATCCTTTCATGGGCTCATAGCTTGTTTTCAACACGTTTTACACCATGTTTTCTTCTATTTTCAGGGGCTCACACAGTGGGGAGCTCTCACTGCAATGACTTTTCATACAGATTTTACAGCGACCCAATTGATCCCACTCTGAACAGCACCTATGCAAGCCAACTGCAGGACATATGTCCCATTAATGTGGATCCAAACGTTGTTGTTAGCCTAGATCCTACACCTTCTAAATTTGACAATGTCTACTACCAAAGCCTCGAATATGGCAAGGGTCTTCTCACTTCTGACGAGGTGTTATTCACTGATAGTCGCTCAAGAAACACGGTCAAAATCTATGCAAGGTATCCATCTAGATTTAATGCAGGCTTCATACAAGCGATCACAAATCTGGGTCGCGTTGGTGTTAAGGTGGGCAATCAAGGAGAAATCAGACAAGATTGCAGCCGCTTCAATTAATAATCTCGATTCTTTGATTTCTCAACCAATTTAACGGCTGAAATTGTGGTGTCCTAAATTTAGGCATTGACAATGCAGATTTTGAGGATCACATGTTTATTGTAATGTATATATTCCTTTTAGAAGGGAATAGTGGGCTATAAGTGCTGAAAGGAGAACAAGTTAATGCATGGGAAGCAGTTGAAGCTTGTGCTTCTTCTCCTGTATTTTCGTTCATAATTAATACCAAAAAAGCTAGATGTATGTATTTGTGCTCAATCACAGAGTTGCACAAATTTCTATTGGCTGAGATTAACTAGCTCATGAACCTGAAGTACGTCTTGCAGCGTGGCAGTGAGGTCCACCGTTCTGCATTGAAAAGTCTAAAGGGACTATTAATGGCACTTGGACGTCATATATTCATCCGTTTTGCTAATATTTTGACATCGATAGATCTCGGTTTTTTTTAGTGATGATCATGTTGATGAAAAAATTCAAACAATCAAAAATAGAATTGTGAAAATTAGTTCAAATTGAAGTTGCGCAAAATTATTAAGAGGCTATCAATAGGATTGAACAATGTCTATAATTTTAAATCGTATTTTGTAATATTGGAATGGTAAAAAGAAGCAAGTTACGTATAAATACTTCCTACACTAATCTAATGAGGAAAGCATACGTAAATTTTTAAACTTTAACCAACTTAAACAACTACTCTAAGAATATACACCTATCAAAAAATAGAATAAATATCACCATAAATAAATGCAACACATAACACATGATGTATGTGAGAAAAATCCTTTCAAAAAAAAATCTCACACAATGTATTACGGTAAACAATTTGGTTACATACACTTGCAAAACAAGTTTAGATCAAGAGAACACAAGTGTTGATTTTTGGATGGAATTCAACAACACCTTGTTATTTGCAACGAACAATTGTACAACTCCAAAACCAAACACCTAAATAAATAAGAGTTTATAGTGCATAAACAATTACTTCCAAAAAGGTATGCCTCGTATTGCCACATGTCACCTTCTACATGACTGCATGAATGCAACAATGAAGATAGAACATGGAATGCCTTCCTTGATAATTGGACATGCAAAATTCAACCTACTCAAAGCAAACAACACATGCAAGACATTCACTTAACGTGCAAGGCACATGCATGCATACAACTCAAACATTATATAAAATGTGAACAACTCCTCCACTTCATAGTAACTTGCCATAATAACTAACAACTTGACAACAGTTAATTGTTATAAATGACATAAATTAACAAACACAAAGTAGGATGCGTATTTCCATGTGAAGACCACATGCCATCCATGTCACTTTCCACATGAGAATGATACCTAAGACTAATCAACTCTCACATAATGACATCATCAAATACACTATACAATAAATAAATAAACAATAATTTATATAATTTCAGCATTAATAGACGAAGTTGGAGGACGTCCATACGACTGCTGACTGGGGGTTTGCCAATTTACAGACCTCAATAGATTCACCAGCTCGATAATATTTCTGTGAATATAGACATGAGATTTTCCATTACGTGAAGCACTCTCAATTGTGCTGCAAGATGAATGACGTGGTTGAAAGAGATGAGATCGAAGAGCTTGAGGAGCAAATCTCGATCATTGATGTTGCCATCCACAATGAAAACCCTATGGCTCTTTAATACTACTTGACGAGCTCTCTTCAAGGTTGGGTCATTGTATTTATTGAAGTTGTTAGGCCGAGGACCCCTCACTGCTCTTCTTTAGTGCCAGAGTTACATGAGTGCTCGTGAAGCCCGTTGCTCCCGTGACTAGGACCTGGAGCTTGCAGTACCATGAGTTTCAAACTTGGGTCTACCATTTGGAACCCCCATAACTAATTTTCTTTGTTGTTTCTTACATTTCTGTCCATGAGTAAGATGACATTAGAGCAATGAGAGGGTGGAAAAAAAGAGCATTATGGAAAACCCGAGCCACATATGAAAGTGATCTTGTCTGTTAGGTTTTAATTTCTTCTTTTGACACCAACAAGCCTTCATAATGTATCAAGGAATATTTAAAAACATTTTTAATTTTTTTTAATGAATGTTTTCTATTTAACAAGGATAATAGTATAATATTCACAATAAAAAAGTGGATAGCAGAGAAATACATTTATTAAGTCTATTGAGATTAAGTCTACAACAAAAACAAAATAAATAAATAAGCTCAAGTATGATAAAATTTAAGTAGCTAAATAAAATTTAGAAGGAAAAGGATCCCTATTATTTTGGGATTGTCCCAAATAACTCTAGGTATAGTCATCACTTACCTCACAACTAGTGAGATGACATCCTTTTCCAGGAGATTTATCTGAGCTTTGTTAAACATGGACTCAAGAAATGTCCAACTATAGACAAAGAAAATTGTAGGAGGTGATAGTGAACTCTAAGGAGTTGATAGTGAATACTCATAGCCTTGGATCACCTACAAAACAAAGATATACCTTCCATAAGAGAGTATAGAAATTTAATAGCTTGCTTGATATTGATACAATAATGTACAATGATCAATAAATCAATAATAGTACACCTCCTATGATTTACATAGTGTAAAATAGGCATTCCTTATATAGGCAAGGTTGGAGATAGGATTATACAAGATTACAACAAGTGTCTTAATCTTATGACATGAGACATTTAATATTAAATTACCTAGGACACAAGAAGTAAATGACATAAGATAAAATAAGATCTAATGACAATTAAGACTTCTAGAAAGATTCTTATAGCCTAAGTAAACTTAACATGTAAATAGGACCAACTAGATGAACTAGTTAGGTAAAACACCTTATTCACACCAACACCCCACCTTAAGTGCAACTTAGGGAGTAATAAAAAAATAAAATGATGTAGTTATGATGCAAGGATGCATGAATGTTGATAATGATGATGATGGGTCTCAGCTAGTAGGCCATGTCAGGTACCCATTTATAAAGGTCTCTCAAAAATGAAGTAAAGGAAAAAAACTACATACTAAAAAACCTCTCTCCAAAAGAGAGAATGGAAAGAAAGTGAAAGAAGTAAGAAGGAGGACTCAATATGAACACTCAAGGACTACTTTTTTCACCAATATACAATCAATATCTCCCATAAGAGAGAAAGAGAGAGAGTATGTAGGCCACCCACAATGTGTAATCTCCTATAAAAATTGTAGGTGCTTGAAAATAAAATATGATCCAATGCCTACAAACAACATTCCTCCCTTTTAGAAGAAATAAAAGAAAGTATAGATGCAAGAATGCTTCATATTCTAGATATGAATTGATGGGAAGAAGAATGAATATGTATGATGATGTCTTTGTAATCTGATCATGTGTTACCAAGTTCATGAAAGGATGCCACAATTGAATTAGGTACTTTTCTAATCAATGAAGAAGGTTCAAAAAACTAGGATCAAGCGGAAATTGGTGTTGAACAAGATATAAAAGTAATGATGGTTTGATAATAATAGTGCAATTAATTTCATCAAAGAGGAGAGATAACCCATCAAATATGTTTTCTAAATCTAAAATGTGAGACTCCATAAATAAGTTTGAAATACCTGTCGAGTACTCATCCTACAAAGAAATATCTAAAAGATTTAATTATTTGTACCTACTATAAAGAATCATTGGAAGCTTCTAAAGAAGCAACTCTGAGCTCTAATGAAGCAACAAAAGATGGATTGACCTACTAAATATGAATTATGGGAGCCTTAATCAATGACTTTACACAAGAAATCAATGAAGGTGAAGGATCAACTATTGTCTCTGATGGAGGAGAAGGAGCAAGTTGAGATTTTGGATGTAGCATCAAATGATGGATGAGATGTACACTCAAGAAAGATTTGATAAAATTATGTGAGATATGAGGATATGATTCATCCCCATATTGATTTTTCCCATAATATGTGCATCTACAAATTTATACATGATTCAATCCTCAAATGATAAGATCTCCAAAAATTACAAAGATAACAACCTTGAACATCAATTAGAAACCCTGAAATATGATGTATACTAAAAATGAAGCCCTCTGAAAAAGATAGAATGTATCCAAGTGTCAAAATGTCTAAGTAATTCATTACAATAAGATATTGGAAAAAAATGAAAAAAATGTACTTAGGTTTGAATTTGGAAAAATTGCATGGACACAATGATAGAGCTCCTCAATACATTTCCAATGCCATGAAAAATAAAATATCTAAGAAAAAATTTATGAGATTAGATGTTCAAAAAGGGAGATATGAGTTCAAACAAAAATAAAATGCACTAGCAAAAAAATTTGATAATGAGACCTACACCACTAGAAAATTCTTAGAAGTAGCTTTTGACAATATCTCATTCACCAAAATCTAATACCTAAGTCAAAATTTATAGTGATTTGAAAAAAAAATCCAATTAGGAATTTAGAGGCAAAGAGGGGCCTCTAAGGAGCTAGTGGCATTGGAAATGGTGATGATTGAGTGGTAGGCGGGAGACACACTACAATGAGGGCTATCTAACCATCAAATTTAAAATAGTCATATGGAAAAAAGATGATAAATTAATAAATTAAAAAAACTTTACCATAGAATGATGTGACCCTTTTGAAGGAAATACTCCCTATGGAATATGTCAAAATATTTTTCCAACCACTTATGCCTATGATAATACCACCTTCCATAGGTCATATAGTATGAACTATATAAATTCTATACAATTGTACAAATTGTATAGAAAAAAATGAAAATCTATCAAACACTCAAAAAATGCCCCCAAAATTTTCAACACCAAAATATCAAGTATTTTATATCAAAATATGCATTTTTTGGCCTTCTAGGCTCAAAGGTGAGGTCCATTTTGTCCCAAAATGTAGTTAGCAAAATCTCATGTCTAGATCAATTAGAGTCACTTAAGGAATCAAGCTCCCAAGATCACCTCCAAAATAAAAATAACTTTCTACAAGAGAGAAAATAAAGAGAATAAATTTTTAATAATTGATGAAAAATATATTAGATCAAATGTGATCAATGATGTACATATCTATGCAATGTAATACCTTCAATAGAATGCAATACTCAATGCAAATATACATATGAGAACTTTTTTATATAGGAAAGTTTGAGAGGTAGGACAAACTAAAATGATTGACAAGTGTCTTAATCCTATGGGTTATCAAATCTTACTTCTAAACTAAAAATTACATCATCACAAACATAATATTTCAAAGGGGGTTGTATCAAGGAAAAATAGTAGGCTTGAATAAATAAGGAATTCTAGAACTAGTACACTTATGTGTATATCTCAGATATCAATGTCTAATCTATTCATAGATAAAAAACAACAATGATATTAGTGGTGTCTCAATGATATTGAGGGCAACTTCATCTAATGCAAGCATAAATTAGGGGCCATGTGTAGTCCTTACCACAAGGTTGTTGCTAGCATTCCTTCCATCTACACCATAAACCATCATTATCAAATCCTTAAACCTATCAATTGGAACCAAAAAATAAGTCTTACAAAGTAAAAGATCAAAATAAAATGTCAAAAGTTAATGAATCCAAAAATCAAAAGGAAAGAAACAAAGTGACCTAGATTCTAAAGGGAAAAAAATAGTTACTCCAACTAAATAAAAATTTAAAAAGAAACCAATCAATCAAAAGTCACACATTTCATATAGGGTAAAAGTTCAAAATTGTGTCATACTTGCGACCAACTTATCAACACAAGTGAATTTAAGTATTTCTAACTAAAAATCAATTTTGATCAAACATATGATCCTGTAAGATTCATTCTAGCTAAATTAGATATTTCCACAACTTTTTCAACTAAAATTGTTAGCTAAATGTATATGTAGCACCACTTTGAGGCCAATCTTCCAAAAAAATAAAATTATTTAAAAAACTTGATGTTTCAACAACTTCTACTCATGTAAATAATCTTTAAAAAAAATATAAAATACCCTTTTGTAGATCTATAAGTGTAGTTTAAAAAATATATAAATAGTTTAATTATTATATATTTTTTACTTTTTATTTTTACTAAAAGTAGGTTATCAGTGCACAAAACATTAGGTTGATTACTATGTTAAGAAAAAATACTAAAACTTATTAAATTTTTTTAAAAAATATGATGTGTTAGATAAAAGAATCTATATCAATATGGTATTTTTTTTTTCTATTTTAGATAAATAGTTAATATGAAAGTTGACGTCAAATGGAAATGACTATGTTTTAATATACACACATTTTAATATTTATCTAAAAATATATATTTATCAAAATTGAAAAAAAAAATCCATACACTAAAGTTTCAAGTTATAAATACACACAAAATATTTGAAGAAAAAAAATTTACTAAATAAAGATTGACATCTCCTGTAACTTTACTTTTCAAATTTTTATCAGTAATTAAATTATAATGTCAATTTATAAAAAACTATATTCAAATATTTTTTTATTTTTTAAAAAAATACAAACATAAAATATACTAAAAAAATACATATTTTATTAGTTTACATCATTGCAAAATTCAAAACATATATGTCACTTTTTAGTGATTTAGGTTTAAAAGTTGGATTAGTGTTGGTCATTTCCTTTATAAAAGTGTGGCATAGCTTTGCACTTTTACGCTATAAAAAATGTCCACATCCTTCAAAATGGTCATCAATACCACCACACAAGACATATAAAAGTGTTGGTCCTAAATAATATCCCAATCCAAAATCTAAACTCCATGATTTACCATCCCAATTTTTGTAAAAAAAAATTACAATAAAAAATCCAAATAATCCATCTACATTTACCATCCCCCATCATAACCCAACATCTCACCTAAAATAATAAAATCCTATGTAAAAAAATCACATCCTAGTAGCAACACTTTTATCATAAGAAATCTAATTATACTCTATCGTGATGTGCACATTTGGATAAGGCCAACCCTAGTATCAATAAGTATTACAATAACATTCATAGATTGTATGCAAGCACCATGATCTTGACAAGGAAACTCATACATTTAGGTCACTATTGGCATATAATGACATTGACATCTAGGATGGAAGCAAGAAGTTGGGTCAAAATTTAGGGGGAGCGTAGGGAAAAAATATTGGCACTTGAATGATAACCCATTTTAAATAAAGGTACCCATGTTTAAAAAAAAATAGGAAGGTCCATGTTTAAAAAAATAGGTACCCATTTCAAAAATAATGGGTACCCATTTATGACCAAGACCCCAAATCTAAAATTTTAAAATTAGTACTCATTTATAATTACATCATATTCTTGCTTTATTTTAAAATGGGTACATATTTTAGAGTGGCTATATGTTTCATAAAATGTAAAATTTTAAACCCATTACTTTTCTTTTATTTTAGGCTTGGAAACCCATCTCTTAACCTTGGACTTGCAAGTACAATTCCATGAAAATAACAAGAGAAAAATTAACTTTAGCAATATGATCAAGTAGTTTTTATAAGAATTTTTTGATGAAATTAAAACATATTATAGATGATGATATATAGTTTTCAAGTATGTAATTTTTTTATAATTGGAATTTTTTTCTATTTATTAATCAAAACTATCCTCATATGATGAAGTTATGGCAAGCCATGCTTACTAATCCTCCAAATAATATTGATTGTGAAAGAGGATGTTTTGAAACAAAACATCATCAAAGATGTTAGAACTTTATCAAATTTGGCTTAAAGAACACATAAGATGCACTGATGACAGTATTTTTAAATGAAACTCAAGAAAATGATGTAAATTCGAATGAAGTATATCAAATATAAAGAATACAAGGTCAATAAGAGTTTTGGACCTTTCATATCATTTATTTTTATTTATGTTATGTTTAATGCATAATTAATTTTTGTGTCTCAATTTAAAAATAATAAAAGAAAATAATTTATTCCTTTGAGGAAGTTAATTTTTAGTTTAAATATAAGAAAATTATATATTGAAGGTTTGTATTTGATTATTATAGTTTTTATTGTTTATTTAAATATTTTTAAGAATATGATTCCTATTGCAAAATACTTAGTTAATTTAGATAATAATAATATATTTTAAAATAGTAGCTAACTTGATTAAAGATATAAATTTATTATTTTGTCACATATATATAGATCTTGCAGGAATAGGGTAGCCCCCCTATAAACTACAATGTGTGTGGTAAACTTGTTTCATGTGATCGATGATGCTAGCATGACACACCCTTTGGTACCACAAGGGAGGGGGGGAAATTGGACCTCTTGCTTGCAACAGGATGCTTTAGCCAATTAAGCTAGGACTCCCACCCTATTTTCAAATAGTTAATTTAAATTACACATAATAATATATTTTAAAATAATAAAAATTTATATTTTTTTCAGATTTTATATGCATGATTAATATGTATGATTAATAAAACTAGAAAAATATTTTAATATAGAATATTTAACATAAAATTCCTTGGTCTTTCTCCTCTAATGGAGAGACTAGTGGGCCATGACCCTAATCTGTTTGCTCAATTTTTCAATTCATGGAAAGATCATCGTGTGACTTTGGGAGGCATTTCCTTTACTATGGATGAGGAAATGATTGTACATGCTACGAGGCTCCAATGTACTGAAGCATCTGAAACACACCAAAACTTAGGACAATGAAAGTATGAACACGTTTTTTATGGGGAATGAGGTGTCTGTGTGCAACCAGTCGGGTTTTGATTGGGAGGCTCTCCCTTAGCCATGGAGCCAGGTGTGCCTTGCTTTGATGAAGTATGTGACTCTAGAAGATAGGTACAAAACCTATTACTTCTACCATTTCCCTCTGTTGAATCACCTCAGGCATAAATTTTTGTTAAGCTTTCCTTTTTTCCTACTTATGGACTTAGAAAGTTCAGTTGAAAAATATGTTGAGGCTATTGATTAGAATCCTAATGACCCTACTCCCCTGCCACTCTGCTAGGGCCTCATCTTGAGGCTCTACCACTCCCATCTTGCTTTATGTCCACCAAAACCCATATCAGTTATTTGTATTGAAGAAATTGAGCCCCCCACTGTAACCAATTTATCTCTAGTTGAATCTAAAGGCCCTGTTAGGAAAAACCATCTAGTTCCTGCTGACACGCATAAATGCAAACCCGATACTAAAAAGCTTAAAGGGAATGAGGGAGTGACCTAAACTAGTGCAGCAGCTAGTCTTTGTGAACTCAAAGCAACCCCTACCAAAACTACTAGCAAGCCTACCTTGAAAAAGAAAGGCAAGGAGGAAGGTAAGAGCTTGAAGGAGCCTCTGAGCAAAGGAAAAAATGTGGTGAGAAAGAACTCTATGGGGGATATGGTGGTTGCGGAGATGGTGGTTATTGGTTGTGATGCCATCATTCGACACTCTGGTAGGCTAGCCAAGAACATGAAAAAAATGTAGGTTAAAGATTTGGATGCGGAAGAGAAGCAGTCAAACAACAAAGATAGCAGGGTTGAAGAGGAGTCTAAGGGTGAGGAGGAGGAGCATGCTAGAGGTCTCAACTCTATTCGTGACATGGGAAAAGCTTAGAAGGAGATTTTGGCCTCTTAGTCTTCAGAACCGGTGGATGTTGAGCATACTGATACTGACAAGACTGTAGTTTGAGGGGAGGAGCTCTGTGTGTTGAAAGAAAGATTGGATCAATTAGACAAAAAAATTGTGATTTGACCTGCTTCACGGTTAAGCTAGTCCACTGTGTCACCAATACCTTGTTGGTAGTTATGAAGAATAAGATGGACATGAAAAAGACTGAAGGCTGTCAGGAATGGGTTGGAGATGATGCTGTAAATCTCTTGTCTAAGAATTGGGAAGATGCCAGTTAGTTTGCTGCTAGTCTGTTGTTTGCCCGTCTGTTGTTAGTCTGTAGTGTCTATTTTTTGGCTTTGTGTTTTTTGATGCTTTTTTTATCTTGAACTCTATTGGCCCTTGTAGCTCTATGTGAAGGGTACATCACCCTGAAAATGTTGCTTACCTAATCAAAAACATAAAATTCTTCATAAATTAAATATTTTTTTGACAATTTATATTTTACTTAAAAAGTCAAAAATAAGACATTTAAATGATCAAAGCATAATAAAATTTTCATATAACAAATAATGGTAAGTGCACTAGTTCAAAATGATAATTTTCAAAGTTATAAATTCATCATTTTGATATATCACATATTTTTATGAAAAAAACTTGATTTTATTATTCACAAACCATATGCTACAAATTGAACATCTACATTATTCAAATTTTGAGCAAACCACTTCACTATGCTCAATCAAAAATTTAAAATTGAATTTTAGATTAGAATTCAAATGTCATTCTTGTTTTTAATGTTTCAGATTAGAATTCAAATTTGTCTTTTAATTCCTGTTTTTAATGTTTCAAGTTTTAAATTCTATATGCAAATAAACATTTAGATTATATAAACGCCTTGCTAAGGCTGCTTTTTGTTTGGTCTTGAACACATGTTAGACATAGATTCCTTAATCTTCACTCAAATGGACTTTTCTTTCTTTGTCTAAAAGCAATATAAAAAAGTGGGCACACAAAAATTCAAATCGATAAACCATACTCTTTCATGCTTTTTTGTTTTTAAATAATTTAAAATAACATAAGCCCTTGTCTTACAAAAATACAAAAACAATCTACAAGACTAAAAAGCGATGCCTGGATAAATTTATTCATTTAACCCATCCAATCCGCCAGGAATTGAGCATCTGCCGGCCTGGTCGAAAAACAATAATTTCTCTGTGGCATAAGTCATCCATTTCCAGTAAACTGTCACAATAAATGGTTTACGTGCCAATTAATTTATATATTTTTAATTAAATACTTGTCTCTCAGTTATGCGGCAGATCCAGGAGCTACAATGTTAAATTCACTTGCAGACAGGATATCCAGATTCCGATCTTTTGTTATATTTTTTCAAATGGATTTAATACATATTACAGCTGTATCAGGTGTGCTACTTATAGAATCATCAATAAGTTTATTCATTTGTAAAAGACACCGGTTCAGATGGCTAATCTCTTTGAAATTCCACTAGCCCCATTCTTCTTCTTCTGCATATCTTACTCTCTTGTCAGTTACAGTACATATGGAGCTTCAATTAACTTCAATTACCCTCCTCTAACGGATATCCAGCTTTCGGCAGATGCTTCCTCTTTCAGGGACGTGATACAGCTTACCAACAGTCAAGCCAATTACGTCAAGACAAGCAGCTACGGCTGGGCATGTTATAACAAGTCCATTACTCTGTGGGACAAGTCCTCAAAAGCTATGGCCAATTTCTCTGCGCATTTTCAATTCAACATATCTATGTTCGCTCACACTAATTCGAGTGGAGATGGACTGGCTTTCTTCCTCGCACCTTCAGACTTTCAAGCTTCTGACGGCCTTACGGGCGAAATGCTTGGCCTTTTCAAAACCGCAACAGATGGAAATTCATCGAATCAGATTGTTGCTGTGGAGTTCGACACATTCAGAAATGTTCCTTACGATCCGGATGATAATCATGTGGGAATTGACGTCAACAGCATGAAATCCAAGAAAACCGTTTCAGTAAATGGTGTTTACAACAACGCGTCTCTCAAGAACGGAGAAAAATGGGACGCGTGGGTGGATTACGATGGCACTGTGGCTCAGCTTCGAGTTTTTCTTTTATTGAACGCTAATTCTACTGCTGCTGTTTCTAAGCCACAAAATCCAATCTTGAGTTATAATATCAGTCTCAGAGAGTTTTTTCCTCCGGATATCAAGGTTGGCTTCTCAGCGTCCACTGGAGAGAGTATTGAAGCTCACATGTTGTACGTTTGGAACTTTTCCAGTCAATATTCATGGGAGATCTCTGCCAGAAGAAGTCAAGGAAGAAAAGCCTATATCTTGATATCTGTCTTGGCTTGCCTCATTGTTATATGCAGTTTAATCTTCGTTGGAGGCATGTGTTATATAATGACTAGAAAAAAACAGGGCAAAGGCAGGGGAATCGTGAGAGAATCCCAGACAAAAGACGAGGAGAGCGATGAGAAGCTGGACGAATGGCTTGGAAAGGCTGCTCAGTGTGCTCGTAAGTTTTCATATGCTGACCTCAGCGCCGCTACAAACAATTTCAGTGACAAGGAAAAGATTGGCGGCGGCGGCTTCGGATGTGTGTACAGAGGCACTTTGCCTGGCACAAATGAAGCTGTGGCTGTGAAAAGAGTATCTCCGACCTCCAAGCAAGGGAAACATGAGTACGAATCAGAAGTGATAATAAACAGTAAGCTTACACACCACAATCTTGTCAGGTTTCTTGGATGGTGCCATCGAAAAGACGATTTGCTTCTAGTCTACGAATTGCTCCCAAATGGAAGCCTTGACAAATATCTATTTGGGAAGATGGAGGGTGCTCTGAATTGGGATCTGAGATACAGCATAGCCTGTGACGTAGCCTCTGCTCTGGTTTATCTTCATGAGGATCGGCATGAGAGTGTTGTGCACAGAGACATAAAGGCCAGCAATATCATGCTGGATTCAAACTTCAAAGCCAAGCTGGGGGATTTTGGGCTTGCTCGAGTTGTGAAACGAGAAAAGGGAGGGCATACCACGGCGCTAGCAGGAACAATTGGGTACATTGCGCCAGAATGTGGGATTATTGTGTTCTCATCCCGACCCGAACGGCAGACTGCGTATAGAACAAGTGGTGGATATACTGAAAAAGGGAGCTGATTTGCCCCATGTTCCTCAAACCTTCCCTGTACCTGTGTATAATAACCATCCTTCAAGTGATATCTCGTCGTCCTCGGCGTTCCCTACTAGGTCATACTTCAGCTCAGAGAGCAGTTCACTGTTATTTCAATCCAATCGAAATTAGCAATTAAATATTTGTATATACATCTGAATCATAACTATTGACTCACCAGGTTTGCTGTGTGTTCAGTTTACTCATAGTGTTAGATATTATTTACTGAGAAAAAGCGACATTTAATTTGTAGATTTAGAAGATCCATGTGATTGGATATGTTCTTTGAAATTATATTGAAGTGGACAACGGAGCTGTTGGGTGGGTTCTACATAATCTGCACTTGATTTAATCATCAACATTAATATTCTTTCTAAAATACAATTGGGTTAATATTAGATAATGGTCTTTTAAGTGGATTATAATATAAAGATAATGGTCTTTTAAGTGGATTATAATATAATAAGGTTATGAGTGAGCTTTAATCTTTAAAAGTTATTTAAGGATTTAAACTAGTTCAATTATATTTCAAAAAATTCTTCCATCTTTTTAGATAAAGTTGAAATATTTTTTAAATTTTTATGAATTTTATGAAATAAAATCTTAATGAGTTACGAGATTAATAATCATTGTAAGTTGAGTCTTATTTTTTATATGCTTTATATGCCCTCTTCCAAACTATAATTATCAAAAGTCACTATTGCTTAACTCACAATACTAAGAAGAATACATAGTGAGAAGAACAATGCATCCTTCTCACTTGATGAAACTAGATAGTATTGTCTAGTGGAAAATGGTTGTTGAGATCTAGTCCCTTAAAATAAGCACTTACTTCTCACAACTAGATAATGATATTTTTTCTTTTCATATAAAAAGCACTTTTAGGTAACTTAAAATTTGAAAGTTAAAAATTAGTACTGAATTGTTTAAGTCAGGCGGCAAATTCATGTATCTTATATAAAAAGGTCTGAAATAGGATAGGGGGCACTAAATTAAAAAAAGTTAAATAAAAATTAAAAGTAGAGCACATAGCTACTAAAACAATGGAAAATTGGGAAGAAGTTCTACCTTTTAGGAGATAGGGTTCCTCCTATTTCACTCTTGTTTCACTCAAGGAAACCCTAGAGATCTCAATACTACAATAGAATGAGAGAAAGAGATATGCTAAAGGTTGTCCTAGGGTATAATCAATGACTAAAGAAGGGTTCACCACCAAGCCAGGGCTTGGAAAGACAAATGACATGCAAGACCTAATTATGAAACTCAATGAATGCAAAACTATTAGAAATGACCTAGGAATGAATGCAAAATAGAATAGAAAATTGGAAAAATGCAGAGGGGCGCCTGGAAACCTGTAGCAACTTGATCAAAGACCTGAAATGCTAAAAATATTGAATTTAATGTCCACTGGGACTCATATGCCAGTCTGGGTGATTTAGTCCCAAATTAGGGTTTCTGGGCAAGAACAGGAATTTGGCAAAGACAAGTCTAAACACTTGAAAACTAGAAAATTTATTGAATTCAGACTCATATGCTAGAAGTGGCGTATCAATCCAACTTAGCCTTTTCAGAAAGTCAAAGTTTGAATCTTCTCTTCAACCTCTGCTCTGTCTTCTCAACCTAATTTCCAAATCTAAATA
Source organism: Sequoia sempervirens (assembly GCA_007258455.2). Classification (NCBI taxonomy): domain Eukaryota; kingdom Viridiplantae; phylum Streptophyta; class Pinopsida; order Cupressales; family Cupressaceae; genus Sequoia; species Sequoia sempervirens. The sequence continues at coordinate 70,289 of VDFB02000735.1, read as the reverse complement.
TTTGAATTCTGCTTTGTAGATGTCTCTTAATGATCTCCCAAACAAGGTGACAACTTGAATGACTTTGCAACCTTGACAACTTCTTTCCAATCTTTCTCCTCAATATGTATTTAACCTATATTTGCAAATCACACACTAAAGAGAAGGAAAAATGTTGTTTTGTTAGTGGGAAGGGGTTTTCCTCAAGGTCAATCCCCATTGTGGTAATCAAACCTTGGAATAGAAGGAAATAGAAAGGAGGAATGATGAATGAACAAAATGAAATGTTGCAACTCACCAAACCCTAGGAATAAAGTGTTGCAAACATGTATGAAATGGCTCCAACGGATGTAGATCTTGACTCTTGCTTGAATGTTGTAGATCTTGACTAGAATGCTTGCTTGAAACATAAAACCCTACATCACAATTGTTAGCTCAACAACAAACTATTGGAAAAGTATGCCTCAAACATCATAGGTTGAAACCTCCATTGGAGTCAAGTTGGTGTGACAGCTCTTATCTTTGGCCGACTAGCAGTTTGGAACATCATGTTTTGTATAGGTCGCTGTGACCTAGTTTTTGTCTCACCGAAAGTTCATATCACTGTGATAGGTTGCTTTCGGTATGACCTCTTAGCACCTGTGAAGATCTTTGGCCGATAGGCCATTCAATCGTATAACAGGAAGACCTTTTGGCCAAAAGGCTTTGTTTGGTGTGAAGTCCCAGTGAAAGCTAATGTCTTGCCGACGGGGACACACTTGAAGTCTTCGAGATAACTAAAGGGTTCTCACTATGAAGTCCCAACAACATTGGTGAGTCTCGCCAATGATGAGAGGTCTTCGGTGTAACATATATGTGTTTGATAAGAACTCTCAGCGAATGTGATATGTCTTGGCGATTGTTAATGACTTCGGGGTAGCATGTGTGATCTCGGAGAAACCTCTTGGCGATATTGATATGTCTTTCTGACTATTCTTTGGAGCTCGGTATAACATACAACTTTGGTATAACCCATGGTGACTCGGTGTGAGGTCTTGGTGAAGAATGATACTCTTGCTGAATGGAAAACTCACGTCTATGTGACTTGTGGAGCTTCGGTATGACATCTCACCGAAAGCAATGAGTCTAGGCGATAGCGATACATGTGGAGAATGTCGGTGTGAGGTCCTGGCGACATAAGGAAGTCTTAGCGATAGTCTCCTAAACTCGGTGTAACACAAGAAGGCTCGTTGGGATGTCTTGGTGAGAGTGATAGTCTTGCCGAAAGGAAAAATGAAGCCAATACTAGTTGTAAGCTTGGTGAAACCTCTTGCCGATGGAAACGACTCTTGGCAACATCAATATGAAGACTTTGTGGCATCGGCGAGACACTGTTAGTGTCTCACCAAGATGCCAACAAAGTTGGTTTCTTCTAACCGAGCAATGACTATGTACGTGGCTAGTATTTGGCCAATCAGAGGAGCCGAATTGGAACCGTTGAAAGATAGTTTGTTGTGATGGTTCTGTGAGGAAGCTCGACGGACATGGAACAACATGGTTATACTCTGTGATTGCATATTGTGATCGGTTGGTTGGATCGACGGATTGCTGGGTGATTGTATGATCAGTAAATGTTTTTTCTAAACTGTAAAGACTGTAACTTGAAGGTTCATGTACAAGATTGTTCATGGTGAATGTTGTTGTAAACAAACACCAGAAAGATAAGTCTAACATTTGTATGTAATCTTTATTACTGTAATACAAAGTGATTTCTCTTGGTGTGGTGGGTTTTTCTCCCGTAAGGGTTTTCCCACGTATATTTGGTGTTCCTGTGTGATTGTCAAATACTTTGTTTTTGTTATTTACTTCATAGTGCATCTTAGTTGAACTGTGATTGAAAAATTAAAAGTATATCTACATTCTTCTCTAAGGCATTGACGTTAGGAGAATTATTTTCGCATCTGATTTTCCTTACAAGTGGTATCAGAGCCTGGCCAGTTGTGTTATCCTTGTGGGTACGTTGGGTTTTTTTGAGTCAATTTTATTCAGTGGGAGTCTTGTAGAGTTTGTTATTTCTACTTATAGGTTGAGATGGCTAGCACGTCTGGAAAGTTTGAAATAGAGAAGTTCAACAGTAGTAACTTTGAGTTGTGGAAACTCAAGATGGAGGATCTTCTAGTTGATCGTGATATGTGGCTTATAGTGTCTGGAACTAAACCTACAGGCATGAAGTAAGAGGATTGGGACCTTGCAAATAGAAAGTCTAAGGGGCTGATAAGGCTCTGTTTGGCAGACTCAGTTCTTCTGAATGTGCATGAGGAGAAGACTGCCTCTTCTTTGTGGAAGAGACTAGCGTCTATTTATCAGGGGAAGTCCTTGGTGAATAAACTGTTCTTGAGGAAGAAGCTATATTCTTTAAGAATGCAGGAAGGAGGGTCTATGGCTGATCATTTAAACGCATTTAATATGTTGATTGCTCAATTGACATCTGTTGGTGTAAAACTTAAAGAAGAGGATCGTTGTATGCTATTATTGTGTTCTTTGCCAGACTCATGGGATCATCTAGTGATGGCTATTGGGAGTACAACATCCAGCTTGAAGATGTTGTTGGTTCTTTGCTGTCAGAAGAAATGAGAAGGAAATCTTCTGAGATGGAAAAGGAGGCCCTTGGTGTTAGAGGAAGGTCAAAGGAGAAAGGCAAGAAGAAGGACAAGAAGTCCAAATCGAAATCAGAGGGGAGATCAAAGTCTCCTGGCAAGAAGTCCAAGGTGAAGTGCTGGAACTGTGGGCAACCTGGTCATGTCCGAAAGGATTGTAAAGAGGAGAAAAAGAAGAAGGGCTCTTCCGATAATGGTTCTTCTCATAGTGATGGTGACGCCTTCATTGCCTTGGCTACTCAAGCATCAGATGATGTCCGGCTGATTGATTCGAGCATCTTTCCACATGACATCTCATAAGAATGGTTCATGAAGTATGAAGAATACAATGGTGGAAAGGTGTACTTGGCAAGTGATTCAACTTTAGAGATCGTTGGTCATGGAAAAGTCAAAATACAATTCCCTGATGGTAGAGTGAAGGGAATCAATAATGTAATGCATATACCAGGTTTGGCTCGAAACTTACTTTCTGTAAGTATGCTGAATGATATTGGAGTACAAGTCACATTCTCTAGAAATGGTTGCAAGATGACTAGAGGTTCAATGGTGTTGGCTAGAGGTGCTCGAATTGGTACCTTGTACAAGCTGGATGCACATGTTGTTCAATGTAACAGTGTCTATGGAAAGTCACTGAAAGCTACTCATGGAGGTAAAGAGGGAAATATCCCTAATTATGTAAACTTTATGGAAGTAAAACTTCCAGCAGAGCATACTATGCTCTGGCATCATAGCTTAGGCCACATAGGAGAAAAAGGTTTAAAAACCTTGAAGAATAAAAACCTGGTTGAGGGGCTTGAAGATTGTAATCTCGAATTTGAATTATGTGAGCATTGTATATATGGAAAGCAGCAGCATGTTTCTTTTTATTCCAGTCCTCATAAATCTTTTGGTTTGCTAGATTATATTCATTCAGATGTATTTGGTTCAGTGGATGTTCCTTCTTTGTCTAATTCAAGATACTATGTGTCGTTTATTGATGATTACTCAAGAAGAGCATTTGTATATTTTCTAAAAAGTAAATCATAAGTATTCAATTAGTTTAAAGAATTTAAAAATCTTGTTGAAAATCAGACTGGTAGAAAAATAAAATGCTTAAGGACTTATAATGGCAATGAATTTTGTTCTGATGAATTTGAAAGATACTGTAAAGACCATGGAATTAAAAGACACAAGACTACACCTTATACTCCACAGTAGAATGGAGTTGTAGAAATATTCAATAGGATAGTAATGGAGAGAGCACAAAGTATGCTCAGTAGTGCTGGCTTGGAGGAGAAATTCTAGGCTAAGGCTGTATCTACTACATGTTACCTAATAAATCGTTCTCCAAATTTTGCTCTTGTTGAGAAAACACCTTTGGAAGCGTAGTCTAGTAAGAAGCCCTCTCTTAGACATGTTCGTGTTTTTAGCTGTGAGGCATATGCTCATGTGCCAGATGTGAAAAGATATAAACTGGAGAACAAGGCAGTCAAATGTATTTTTATTGTCTATAGTGTTGTCATAACAGGATACAAGCTTTGGAATCCTGATATAGAGAAGGTTGTAGACAGCAGAAGTGTAATCTTTCATGAGCTGAAACCTTCCACTTTAGATCTGCAGTAAGAGACAAAGTCAAAAAACAATAATGATGTAGCATTAATTCCACCTACACCAGAGAAAGAGGAATTCAAAATTCAAAATGTACCTAAAACTGAGGAGAGCTCAAGTAGTTCTGATAATTCTGAAGAAGAAGAAGAACCTCAGCCTCAGCCTCAGCAAGTGAGGAGGTCAACTCGAAAAAGAAAAAAACCAGATAGGTATGGGTTCTCTTTGATTGATTCTACTTGTGCCTATGCTTTAATTTCTAGCACTGATGAGCCTAGGACTGTGAAAAAGGAATTTAGAATGTCTGATTCAGTCTCTTGGTTGGAATCCATGAATGAAGAGATGGCATCATTAGAAAAGAATGAAACCTGGAGTCTGGTGCCCTTGCCTAAAGGCAAAAAGGTTGTTGGCTGCAAATGGGTATTTAAGAAAAAGATTGGTCTGGATGGCAGTGTAGAAAAGTACAAGGCGAGATTGGTTGCAAAGGGTTATTCTCAGGTAGAGGGAATCAATTATGGGGAAATATTTTCTCCTGTAGCAAAGCTGACATCTATCAGATTTCTTTTGTCACTTGCAGCAGCGTATGACTTAGAGATTGAACAGATGGATGTGAAGACAACATTTCTTCATGCTGATCTTGAAGAAGAAATCTATATGTCCTAGCCTGAGCACTTAGTTGAGAAAGGTAAAGAAAAACTGGTATGCAAATTAAAGAAGTCTTTGTATGGGTTAAAGTAGTCACCTAGAATGTGGTACCAGAAATTTGATACTTTTGTATTGTCTTTGGAATTTGTGAGATCAAAATTTGATCATTGTGTATATTATAAAGTTGAAAGTGATCGAGTACTTATTATTGCTCTTTATGTTGATGATATGTTGTTCATAAGCAATAGTAAGCTAATGATTTCTGATCTTAAATCTCAGTTGTCTACTAAGTTCAAAATGAAAGATCTTGGTGCAGCAAGGTATATTTTGGGGATGGAGATAACTAGGGATAGGAAGAATAGAAAAGTATGGCTCAGTCAGAGTAAGTATATCAAGACTGTTCTTGAGAGATTTTGTATGAATGATTGCAAGCAGCTAGTGGTTCCAGTCTTGCAGGGAACGAAGCTATCTGTGGAGGACTATCCAAAATCTCCTACTAAGATGGAAGACATGACTAATGTACCCTATGCTAGCGTAGTTGGTAGTCTCATGTATGCAATGGTATATACAAGGCCAGACATTGCCCAAGCAGTAGGAGTTCTTAGTCGATTTATGGAAAATCTTGGAAGGATACATTGGGACGCTGTGAAGAGAGTGTTTAGATATTTGAAGGGAACTTCAGATTTTTCTTTGTGTTACCATGGGAACTTGGTTGAATCACAGAGGACTCTCAACATTCGTGGATATGTAGATTTTGATTGGGTAGGGGATATTGATAGCAGGAGGTCCACCAGTGGATACATTTTCATGTTGAATGGTGGTGTAGTGAGTTGGATGAGTAAGCGATAGGCTGTAGTCACTTTCTCCACTATGGAGGTTGAATACATGGCAGCTACTCATGCTTGTAAAGAAGCAATTTGGTTGAAACGTTTGTGTTCTAACATTGGTTTTGATGCAGGGGAAATAACTATTTTCTGTGATAGTCAGAGTGCAATTTGTCTGGAAAAGATTCCAACTTTCCATGCTAGGATGAAACATATTGATGTACAGTACCACTTTGTACGAGATATGGTGGAGGATGGAAATTTCAGTTTGGAAAAAGTTGATACTCTAGAGAATGTTGCAGATTCATTGACGAAGCCAGTGAGCACAGACAAGTTCAGGTGGTGTGTCAGTTCAATGGGCCTTAGTGCCCATGATTTTCATTAAGTTTTATTGTGCTCTAGAGGTGCCTGGTGATCTTCATCAAGTGGGAGATTGTTGGAAAAGTATGCCTCAAACATCATAGGCTGAAACATCCATTGGAGTCAAGTCGGTGTGACAGCTCTTATGTCTGGGCGACTAGCAATTTGGAACATCATGTTTTGTACAAGTCGATGTGACCTAGTTTTTGTCTCACCAAAAGTTCATATCACTGTGACAGGTTGCTTTCGGTGTGACCTCTTAGTGCCTGTGAAGATCTCTGGCTGATAGGCCATTCAATCGTATAATGGGAAGACCTTTTAGCCGAAAGGCTTTGTTCAGTGTGAAGTCCCAGCGAAAGCTAATGTCTTGCTGACGGGGACACACTTGGAGTCTTCAAGATAACTAAAGGGTTCTTGCTATGAAGTCCCAGCAACATTGGTGAGTCTCGCTGATGATGAGAGGTCTTCAGTGTAACATATATGTGTTCGATAAGAACTCTCGGCAAATGTGATATGTCTTGGCAACTGTTGATGACTTTGGGGTAGCATGTGTGATCTCGAAGAAACCTCTTGGTGATATTGATATCTCTTGCCGAATATTCTTTGGAGCTCGGTATAACATACGACTTCGGTATAACCCATGGTGACTCGGCGTGAGGTCTTAGTGAAGAACGATACTCTTGTTGAATGGAAAAATCACGTCTATGTGACTTGTGGAGCTTCAGTATGATGTCTCACCAAAAGCGATTAGTCTGGGCGATAGCGATACATGTGGAAAACGTTGGTGTGAGGTCCTAGCGATATAAGGAAGTTTTAGCGATAGTCTCCTGAACTCGGTGTAACATAAGAAGGCTCATTGGGATGTCTTGGCGAGAGTGATAGTCTTTCCGAAAGGAAAACTGAAGCCAATACTAGTTGTAAGCTCGGTGAAACCTCTTGCCAATGGAAACGACTCTTGGCGACATCGATATGAAGACTTTGTGGCATCGGTCAGACATTGTTAGTGTCTCACCGAGATGCCAACAAAGTTGGTTTCTTTTGACCGAGTAATGACTATCTATGTGGCTGGTATTCGACAAATCAGAGGAGCCAAATTGGAACCGTTGGAAGATAGTTTGTTGTGACGGTTCTGTGAGGAAGCTCAACAGACATGGAACAACATGGTTATACTCTATGATTATAGATTGTGATCGGTTGGTTGGATTGACGGATTGCTGGGTGATTGTATGATCAGTAAATGTTTTTTCTAAACTATAAAGACTGTAACTAGAAGGTTCCTATACAAGATTGTTCATGGTGAATGCTGCTATAAACAAACACCAGAAAGATAAGTCTAACATTTGTATGTAATCTTTATTACTGTAATACAAAGTTATTTCTCTTGGTGTGGTGGGTTTTTCTCCCGTAAGGGTTTTCCCACGTATATTTTGTGTTCTTGTGTGATTTTCAAATACTTTGTTTCTGTTATTTACTTCATAGTGCATCTTAGTTGAACTATAATTGAAAAATTAAAAGTATATCTACATTCTTCTCTAAGGTATTGACATTAGGAGAATTGTTTCCACATCTGATTTTCCTTACACAAACATGATACATGATGACTTTGACATGGTGCTTGATACTTGAATAATGCTCCAAAACACTTGATAATTAGCTCTTGAAGGCTCTTGAATGCTCTTTTAAACTCAAATTTTCTATTATGCGTGAATACTCAAGTTGCTAGGTGAAAAATGAGTGAAATAACCTTGTATTTATACTTGTTTATGCCTAATTCCTCAAAATTACAACACTACAAATAGACATCAAATCTAGGAGAATAAAATACCATCAAGAATTTGAATTTAATTTAATTTTAAGCCAAACGGGACTCATACGCCCAAGATGGTGTATGAGTCCCATTAGGCTAAGCTTTGGGACACATTTTCCAAGAAATGGTTAGATTTATGTGAAATTAGGATCGGCCCCCCAAAACTTAGGTAGGACTCATATGCCCAAGGTAGCATATGAGTCCCATATCACTAAATTTGGGCCATACAATCCAAAAATGCCTAAATTATGCTTGGATGTTGGTTTATGTCGAGATTATCCTTCGAAAGATATATTAATTAAGGCTTGTGGATGCAAAATAAGGCCAAATAAGGCATAAAAAATCCCAATTAATAATGAAAACCTTATATTAGTGTTAAAGTGTGGTACAACACTTTACAACACCTTAAATAAGATTCAATTAAGTCCATTTAGTTTACAAGGGCCCAAGACCTAATGTGAACGTGTTAAACACATTACAACACTAAATCAAGGAAACATTAAGCTTAATTTAATAAGGAGGGCCTAAATAGGCATGAAAATGTAGAGGGATACATTTTTCATTGCCACATTTAGCCCCCACTTTAGTGAGAGGATGAACTTGCTTCAAACTCACACTAAAGTTGACAAAATCGAATCAAGAGGGGTCCAAATGTACCAATGTCGATAAGATAGGATGACAATGATCAAGAGGGATGATCAAACCCCCAAGATCAAGATCCTATGACAAACCAACATAGGTACAAAAGAAAAAACATGAAAATGATATAAGGAGCAACAACAAGGCACATGCATGCAATGCCAAAGACACAAAGGAAAAAAAACAAAACAAAAAGGGGGTGGATCAAGCTTCGACTATTTGTACCACATGTTGTGGACCAGATCTAGGCTACTTCTCCAAAAATGCACGCTCCCTCTGAGGAAATAATACTTGAGGATGTCCACTGGGTGAGTGTCCAAAGAGGTGAGACACATACACATGCGGCCAGTATGCACTCACACACACAAGCAAGTGGCTATGAGAAATTCATGCCTAAGTTCGGCTTCTCATTCAACCAGAACAAAGCTATACCTCCTGATAACTTTGATAAGGCACCACACAACAATGAACTTTGAGCTTCATGAGGCAAGAAAAGCTTCATATGCTTGATACTCATGGACAAACAAGATGGCTCCAAAGGAAAGCAAAGTGTATTATGCAAGGTGGCCATATAACTAAAATTGCAAAATAGTGTAAGGAACATTCAAAGGAGTATTATTTAGTTCATGTAAGGTCTTAACTTAGGGGACATTGTGCCTAATGTCTCCAAGAGAGGACCAATCAAAGAATAGAAGATTCACAACTTAGGGGATGCAGTGTGTTGCATCAAGCCACTAAGAGGAATATAATATTATAAGATAGATCATGCTCTTGAAGGACATCACACCCAATGTCACCACAAAGTGAAAGACACATCACATGAAGTAAGAGGACTACATAATTGTTAGTTGATAGATTTGTCCTTCAAAACTAAATGTAGAAAATGACTAAAGATGCCCAGAAAGAAGAACAAACATAACTAATAGTTGGAGAAGTTTCCCTTGAATTAACAACTTTCCTCTAAATTTTAGAGGTACAACTCCTTATGATATGCAGAGATTGGAAATATAGGGTATGCTTTTCACCAGAAAACAAAAAAGGAAAACTAACACCTACCTATAAACATGAAAATAGATGTGAAAACTTGATTTAAAAAGTAGTAATTGTGAACAAATAACACAAATTTCATCTATTTCACACTTATGAACATGATATCCAATAAAGGAAAAGACACAAGACCACTTTCAATAGATGAATTATTATGAATTCAAAGTTTCAGAAATAATCACAGACACACAATTTTCATATAGAAGAATAGACACTGAAGAAGAATTACAAAGATTTAAAGTTCATTTGTAATCAAAAGAAAAAATTAATGAATTCAAATATTAAAACATCTTCTTTATTCCCTTCGGTATCAAAAATGAGTTCACAGACTCAGAGTGCTGTCACAATAGTGGTTTACAATTCCTGAGAGGAATGGATTTTAGCTGAAATCACATATTTTTAGAAAATATAATGATTTAAGCCTTAAAAAGTTCCATTTTAAGGATTCCAATTGAAGAGGGTTTGATCAAATCACCTTAGATCAAACCCCCTTGGATAAAACCTCGCTAGTTTTAAACCATACCTATAAATGCGTCTCCTTTACACCTATCAAAATGCTGATAAAAAATCACTTTTGATTTAGCTTTTGGGGGATCAAATGAATTCATTTAAAATTTATTTCAAATGATTATGGTATTCCTCACAACAATCTATCCAATGAATATAATTTTAATATGTTTTGGTTTTGTTATGTATTTGTTTTTAAATTTTATTAAACATAGGTTTTCATCGAAAATGAATTTCTTTGTTCTTCACATGTGGAAAAATAGAAGATTATCAAAAAAAAATTGAAAAATATGAGTGCACTAGATATTGAAGTCCTTGATCCAACAAAAAAAAAAAATAAAATTTTGACATATACAAAAAAATTACGTTATATGGTCGCGTTGTGTCTAAATTGTAATTTGTTTGACTTTGAAACTTGATTAAGGAAAAAATATTCAATAAAAACTATCTAACCAAGTGGAAGCACTAGATATCAAAGTTACAAATCTAAATTTGAAAGAATTAGAATTTTATACTTCATGGAAAAGTTATGCGTTATATGGTGTGCGTCACTTTTCAAAAATGTTGTTTTTTGAAAAAAATTAATTTTCATGGGAGATGGAAAAAGAAGTGCAATTTGATTCCAAAAATTTTGAAAAAAATATTTTTAGAATCTACAAACAAAATTTGATGTGACTCTAGTTTGCACCATCTTCAAATTCCTCACGGTTTAGCCGCTATAGGTGCCCGAATGTGAAGATTTAGTTAAAAATAATAATTTAAGTGTCCAGTTTGGCCAAAAATTGTAAACCACTATTATGGGATCACAGCTCAGTATCCTAGTACAAAAATTGTGTAGAGAGCATAATCCTTTCTTTTCCCTCCCATTTTCCAATTCCTCTATCTTCCCCCATTCTTTTGATTCTTTAAAGCCAATATATATACAAAAAGATAACTGTTTGTTTCCAAAAATAATGGTCTTTGAGAGCGTTCGGTATCAAGAAAGGGTTTTGAAATGAAAATGGTTTCTTTACGTAAAATTCATAGTTACCATCATCAACTACAAAAGTTTACATGCAAAACAGGGGAAAATCAAATTTCTTCTGGTGGAGGAGCATTCTCCATCACTAGTCACATTTCCATAAAGAGGTTGTCTAGCTCAACGCATTCTTCTTCCTCCTCTAGAATGAAGATTAGCCTACGATATTGGGCATAGCTGGTCTTCTCCTTCCACACAATTGTACACAATTGAGAGTTAATATCAACTTGTTCTTCTTCAGGCTAATCTATGTCAGATTGCATGATGGGCATAACCTCTCCATCCTAGGTCTCACTGGTTGCAAGAAGCCCCATTTTTGAAATGACTAAGTTGAATTGCCAGCTTTCTCTATAAACATGCTTATTTAATTATGCTAGTAGATAATGATGACTTTTAAGTTGTTGATAGCATGCCACCACCTTCGTTATGCTTGTCATTTAAGAGGCTAATTAATGCATCATGAATTTTTCACCTTGAGAAAAGAGCCTTAAGATCAAGTATGTATTTCAAAACACCCAAAAAGACGTTCTCATGATACATCATACAAATGCTTAAATAGGCTGGCAACATTTCAAAAATTGAGAAATTTGATGTAGAGTCGCGGGGTCGCGAAAAGATAGAACCATTGAGCCACATGTTGGGACTTTTGAGGTTTCAAAAACTTCTGACATACTGATCACTTAAAATGCCCTTGGGTGAGGTTAAGAAGAGAGATGGACCAGGCAGTTAGGTGGTTATAAAATTTTCAAACTCTGTGACATTGGTTAGAAAAATAGAGGGATCAATGAAAAAGGTTATGAATTTTATGAGAGCCGTGACTTCAAACCATTATCAAAGGCATGGGATGGGAGCTGTTTAATTTAAGAAAGAAAAATTACATGGTTCAAAATTAGAGGGTAACAGTGGCTCTAGTAGGGGACGAGGACCACAAGGGACGAAGCAAGGAACCCAAAACTTCAAATGTGGACCAATGCCCTATCCATTGGGTAACGGAGTTGAGAAATGTAGGAGAATAGGGTGCTACTTGTAGAAAGGTGGAGGGGAACTAGGCACAAGCCAAAAATAAGCAAGCCAAAAATGGACAGAGCGAAAAAAGTTAACTAAGTTACCAACACAACCAAAACTCCTAAGTATATACATGGTCATAAGACCCTACCTCAAAGCATGCCCAGAGCTGATCATGCAAATCCATTGACTGATTTTGAGAAATAGGACCCACTACAGAAGAGGAATGGGTGTTCATTAAGCGCTAGAAAACTTAGAAGTAGTATGCAGATCTAATGGAGATTCATCCCATATGAGAAGATCTTAGATATCAACATACAACCAAAGATCCATTTTTTATCATATGCCTCTTATGTACAACTAGCCACGACTCCTTGCTTTGTTTCAGACCCAAAGGGACCATCCAAAACTATAACCTTGCTAACTTCTTTAACAAGCAGTTTATCTAACTTATCCTCTTAAAGAACCAATTCTTGGTCAACCAAAGTCTGGAGACAAGGTGTAAATGTTTCATTTTCAAATAAACAACAATTAGTAGAAGCCTTTGGAGTGTTTATTATTCATGAAGGACTGTTTTCAATGTGCTCATTACAACTGTAAACATCATTCTCAATATCAATCCAAACTTCTCCTTTTTGCATGGTTATGCCATTATTTTCATAGCCATTATCAAAAACGTGTTCCTCCAAGTTATCTTTATCATGAGAAGAGAACAATTTTTTATCAGTCAACTCAAAATCAAATAATTCAAAGAGGAAATTATCTCTAACCTTTGAAATTTCATCATACTCTATTGGCATATATAATGGGTTGAATCTGCTCCAACTAATCCCACTCTCAAACCTATTCAACTATTCCTCCATTTGTATTTCTATTGTGACCTTCTTTTCAGGCTCAATATTTAACATGACCCCATCCAGACATACAAGAAAAGCATTAGGAATCAAATATTCTTTCTACAAATTGTAGGGTAAATTAATTTTTGGATATATAGCTGATGATTGTAGTGTCTGAATATCACTTTTTATAAACATGGGATCAAATTTCATAGGAGCCACATCTTCTGTAGCACAAGTAAATTCTTCATTGAAAATGCATTCAGGTTGAGAGTACAAAGTGTTCATACAGAAGAAAACTCAACAAAACTACTTTTACATGTGTGTAATTCTTCCTTCGGTGGTTTCTTCTCTTCAAGCTTTTTATCAAGGGATTCAGATAGCGACACATTTGTATCTTCTTTTCCATCATAGGTAAATGCATTTATATCAACTTCTACTACATGGCCATTTTCATCCACAATCCCACATGGTCAAAATTCATCTTCTGAACCTTTCAAGAACGAATCAGGAATAAAGACAACTTTGTTCTCATCTGATAATATATCTTTTCTAGAAGAGATGGATGATGGTTCAACTTCCCCCATCTGCATGCATGTCATAAAAGATTTTATTTTTTTACTCTCAGTATGGTGAAAATTTCTTCGTTGATGGTTATGACTCCATGGCACTAATGAGTCTTCAACTTTAATAAATGTTTACACAGAGTCTCGTTAACCAAGAACAAAGAATTTATAAGATACCGGGTCTTCATCTTCTTTTACTAGTTTTAATCCTTTTATCACAGCTTGCAATTGATGAGTCTCTTGTTCAAGATCCTTGAGTTGATAATATCTATAATGTACATTCTTTAGCAGTGAAGCAGATTTGTGATCTTTGGAGGGATTCAACATGTTCTTTTCAGCTTCATAGATGCTAGCTTTGAAATCATTCCAAAAAGATTGAAGTATTTGGTCATCTTCAACAATTACTTTTGGGAACCATCTTTGAGGAGGAGCTTTGGAATTATCACCGAAGTGAAGGATGAGTTGTAGCTTCAGTTTGGGATGCCCAAATGGATGAAGCACATGTTGTAAGCTTTATTTTTCATAGAAGAACTCAACTTGAAGCAATATGGAGTACCTTTTCTAGGGCTTGAGCTTGGGCATTGTAATTGTCATCTTTTGGAGATTACAAGATTGCTTATTGCCTCTATATCTCATTCAAGTTGAAGAGAGTTTACATAATTGTTATTGCAGGTGTGAAGAAGATTAGTAAAGACAAAAGAAGCATTCTCAAGCAAGAATTGGAGCTATTGTATTTTAGAGATTGAATAATAGAATAATTCTTGGTGGTGTTTTTCCCAAAAGGTTTTCTCCATGTTACATCTTGTGTAATCTTTCTAATATCCTGTCTAGTTATTCTATCAACTTATGTCTACATTCTACAATAGTAAAATGGATTAATCAAGATAATCACCTATTAAAGTTTTACAGAGTATTAAGCTAGGAAAACACCTCATTTTTCAACATTTGGTATTAGAGCTGATGTTGGGTAGAGTATTGGGATTCCTTTCTCTTAAAGTTTGAAGGATTTATTGGCTTAGTGGGAGCTTTTATTATTTTAGTAATTTGTTGATTTTGGAATTAAGTTTTTGTTACAATGAATTCAAGGTTAGATATTGAAAGGTTGAATGGTTCTAACTATGAAATATGGAAATTAAAAATGGAAGATCTTCTTAAAGAAAGAGATCGGTGGTTAGTGGTTAATAATGAGACAAATACACCTACAACTATTTCAGATGAAGATTCCAAGCTAAGTTAGATAAAAAGGAAAGAGGAACAATTAGATTATGTCTTGTTGATGTTGTTGTTTTAAATGTTTCAGTGGAAACCAGTGCATATAAATTGTGGAAAAGAATAGGAGACATTTATCAAACAAAGAGTATAACAAATGAGTTATATCTGAAAAGGAAGTTATATTCATTGAAAATTAAAGATGGTGATTCAATAGCACAACATTTAAATGCTTTCAATTTAATTCTCGGTCAATTAGCATATGTAGATGTAAAGCTTGAGGATGAGGATAAATGCATTTTATTGCTTTGCTCTTTACCAGATTCTTGGGAAAATCTAATAGTTGCAATAAGTGGTAATGGTGCAGATCCAAAGATGGAAAACATCATTCCTATTCTACTATCAGAGGATACTTGGAGGAAAGGGTAAGTCTAAAGGACAGTCAAAAACCCTTGGTAAGAGTAAGGTAAAGTGCTAGAATTGTGGAAGACCTGGACATATCAAAAAGGATTGTAAGAGCAAGAAAAAGAATACTAATACTTCTATAGAAAAATCTGATGACAGTAATGATGCATTAGTCATTTCTTCTAATACTATTGTTGATAACTCTTGGCTTCTTGATTCAGGTTGCTCCTATCATATGACTCCTAGAAAGGAGTGGTTCTCTAAGTATACTACATATGATGGAGGAGATGTCTTCTTTGGAGACAACAACACAACAAAGGTTGTTGGAAAAAGAGAGGTAAAATTTTGTTTCAGTGATGGTAGTGTTAAGACCCTTAATGATGTTTTACATATTCTAGGACTTGCAAGAAATCTACTTTTTGTCTCTAAGTTCAATGATTTTGGAATGCATGTGACATTTGACAAAGGTGGTTGTAGATTGGCGAAGGGGATATGGTGGTGGCTAAAGGATCTTGGATTGGGACTTTGTTTAAGCTGAATACCTCCAATGTAAATATTTTATCAAATGTAACTGAAGCTAAAAATACATGTATGCTATGGCACCATAGATTGGTCCATATAGGTGAAAAAGGTCTTAGGAAGATTCTTAATAAAAATTTGGTTGATGGTATTTCTAATTATAATATTGGAAAAAATGACTTTTGTGAGCACTGTGTGTTTGGAAAGAAATCTAGATCTAAATTTCCTAGTGGTACAAATAGAGCTAAAAGATTATTAGATATTATTCACTCAGATGTAATGGGTCCTGTGGATATTAACTCTATTGGAAAATCTAGATACTATGTCACATTTATTGATAATGTCTCAAGATACACTTGGATATATTTTATGCATAACAAATCTGATGTGTTTAATAAGTATAAGGAATTTAAGGCTTTGGTTGAGAAACAATCAGATCATAAGATAAAAGTGTTGAGATCAGATAATGGTGGTGAGTATTGTTCTAAGGAATTTGATGATTATTGTAAGCATGCAAGAATAGTGAGACAGAAAACTACTCCATATACACCTCAACAAAATGGAGTAGAAGAAAGGATGAACCAAACCTTGATGGAAAGAGCTAAGATTATGTTAAGTAGTGCTAAGCTTGAATGGTCCCTATGCACTGAAGTGGTTTGTACTTCTTGTTATTTAATCAATAGATCCCCTAGTTCATCTATTGAAGATAAAACTCCTTATTAGATGTGGTTAGGTAAGAAACCTAGTGTTGCACATTTAAGGATCTTTGGTTGTGAGGATTTTTTTCACATGCCTCAAGAATAGTGATCTAAATTGGGTCCTAAAGCATAGAAATGCATATTCATAGGTTATGGTGAAAATTTAAAAGGTTACAAGCTTTGGAATCCACTAACAAGAAAAGTTTTTGTATCTAGAGATGTTATTTTCAAGGAATTTAGAGCTTATTCAGGAGAACAACCAAAGGAGAAGGATACTTCTACAATGCATTTTGAGACAAATAATGAGAAGCAACAAGATACACATGTTGAAGAACAATTGGATGGATTGGAAGAGGATATTTCAGAGAGTTCTTCTAACATAGATGATCAAGATGAGCATATTGAGGTACAAGTAGAAACCCCTTTGAGGAGATCCATAAGACAACGAAATTTCGTTGATAGGTATAGCCCACCTAATTTCTATCATATTTTTTATTTAATGAGTACTAATGATGAACCAGTTGTTACAGGAAAGCTTTGTCCTCAGATGAGAACAAGCTTTGGTCACAAGCTATGCATGAGGAAATGGAATCCTTGGATACTTGTGACACATGGGATCTTGAGAGTTTGCTCAAAGATAGAAAGGCCATTGGTTATAAATGGATCTTTAAAAAGAAGATTGGTGCAGTTGGTAATCTTGAAAGGTACAAAGCTAGATTAGTAGCCAAGGGATACTCCTAGAGAGAGGGAGTTTACTTTAATGAAATCTTCTCTCTTGTTGCTAAATTAACTTCTATTAGATTCTTTTTATCTATTGTTCCTGCTTATGATTTTTAAATTGAGCAAATAGATGTGAAAACTACTTTTTTGCATGGCAATCCTGATGAGGATATTTATATGAAGCAACCTGAAGGTTTTGTTGTAAAAGGAAAAGAATAATTGGCTTGTAGGTTAAAGAGATCTTTATATGGATTAAAACAATCACCTAGAATGTGGTACCAAAATTTTGATGCTTTCGTGCGATTAAAAATTGGTTATGTTAGGACCAAGGAAGATCATTGTGTTTATATTCAAAATTATTGATGACCAGCTTTTAATTATTATCTTGTATGTTGATGGCATGTTGTTTATTGGTAACAACAAGGTAATGATCAAAGAATTGAAAGCACAACTCTTGAGCACATTTGAGATGAAAGATATAGGGGCTGAAAAATATATATCCTCGATATGAAGATCAGTAGAGATAGAGGTAACAGAAAGCTTTGCTTAAGTCAGAGCAATTATGTTGATACTATTTTGAAAAGGTTTAACATGTAGGATAGTAAACCAGTTAATATTCCTTTACCAGTTGGCACTAAGTTAAGTTTACCTATGAGTCCTAAATATGATTTTGATTTTGAGGAAATGTTTGAAATTTTGTACATGCTAGTGCAATTGGTAGTTTAATGTATGCAATGGTCTGTACAAGACCCGATATAGCACAAGCAGTGGGAGTTCTTAGTAGGTTTATGTCTAACCCTAGTAAAGAACATTGGACTTATGTTAAAAGGGTGTTTAGATATTTACGAGGGACTTCAGATTACTATTTAGTTTATCATCGTTCTAATAATATTGATATTATCAATAGATCATTGGACATACAAGGGTTTGTTGATTCAGATTGGGCAGGAGATTTGGACAGTCGGAGGTTGAAAAGTGGTTATGTGTACACTTTGTTTGGAGTTGCAATTAGTTGGATGAGTAAGAGGCAGCCATAGTTGCTTTGTCCACCACAGAAGCAGAGTACATGGATACCACACATGCCTCTAAAGAGGCAATTTGGTTACAGAGACTTGGGTCAGGTATTGGTTTTAATTGCAAGCAAGTTAGGCTTGAATGTGATATTCAGAGTGCTATTTGTTTAGCCAAAAATCCTATGTATCATGCTCATACTAAACATTTAGATGTTTAGTATCACTTTGTGCGAGAAATGGTTGAGAGTGGGACAGTATTAATTGAAAAAGTTGACACTTTGATTAATGTTGCAGATTATCTTACGAAGCCAGTTCCTACAGATAAGTCCTCATGGTGCAGGAAGGCCATTGGCCTTGAGTCCTATACTTGATTTAAATTTATTATTCCTTGTTTAGAATAATTGCAATGTATAATATCAAGTGGGAGAATGTTGGAAATAGGATGCTATTTAATTGCCAATCCTAAACATTAATTATTTCATGTATCTCCTAGATTCTTGGAATGTGTTCAACAACACTAAGATTAGGATGAGATTGATATTTTTTGAAATAATCATGATTATTGACATTTGTAATTAATTCTAAATGTTAGGAGCATGTGAGGGTGTCCATTGTGAGTTCCTAAATAATAGGGGCACATGGGGCACCCACATGGTAAGGTGACACTTACCTTAAGTTCTGTTAACTATTTGCAGTAAGAGATAACACTTTTGAATGCATGTAAAGATCTTAGGAGTTAGGGTTTGATGTTTGCATGCATTAAGTTCAATTCAATTCAGTTCAAATTAGTTCAATTCAGTTCAGTTCAGTTCAGAATCAGTTTAGTTCAGCTCAGTTGTCTTCAGTTAGTTTTAGTTGTATGCTAGTTAACTTCAATTAACTTGGAATGCATGGCTAATAACTTGAGTTGTATGACAAATAACAAGGACTACCTCTAGTTAATAGGAGATGACCATTCTTGCATGAATGGTGTTGAGTAAATGTTTTAGTTAACAAGAAATCACGTGGAGCCAACTTGGGCGCCCAAGATGCTTTCTTGGATTTACCTCTCTTGCATGATAAGATATTTCTGAAGGCTCAGTTAAGTAGGATTGTTACTCATTTTTATTTCAGGTCAAGTTGAGTGAGTTTAAGTGTTTGAAAATTGAAAATGAGGTGCATTTCATATTAGTCTTCCCTATATTGCATTTAGGTGTATAAACATAAGAATTGAGAAGCCTTTATTTTCAGTAATAGATTGTAGCATTTATGCAGATGCATACAATATTGAAAATATTTACAAAAAACATTACTGGAAGAAAATCTTTATTGATTCAAGAGTTCAAATCTATCTCACACAAGCTGTGAGATATAGCTAGAAGTAAAGTACAATATATACACAAATGGATTTAAAGAATTAAAATGCATATATAGAGGAAAAGGCTAGTCATTGCCTGATGACTGGTCTAGGTTCGTTGTCCTGCATCATCCTCAACTCCAAGTTATTTGTTTTGGGTCTTTTGTAGCTTCCAATTTCCATGTCCTACATCTGAAAGAATTACAATGGGTTAGAGCAGAGCTCTAAACGATGATGGTCTCTAACACTACATACACATCCACCCACCAGTGTATATACTTCCCTTTATATGCATTAAACAAGCTATAAACTGCTCATGTTTAGAGAAAAGAGAGAAAGAAAACTATTAAGCCTTCAGGCATATGCATATGTTTTTTCTAATTGTTTGTTTCATGTGTAGATCCAGGGAAATCAATGTTCTTGTTTTATCAAGTTTTAGCACATGGGTTGAAACGTGGCTCCCACAAGGGTTGAGCTTGGCGTGCTTATTGACATACTTATAATAAGTATGCTGAGATCATTTATCAATTAGATCATACCTTATGATTTACATAAATCACCATCTATCATTTATGGTAGTGAGCTAACAGCCACTGTCATAGATGATACATAATTATTCATCAAAATCCTACGGTATGAAATAAGATATCAATATTAGAAGATTGTATTGAGGACAACATTTTCAAAGGCAAAATGACCACAAAAGACTGAAAATGTAAGTTTGAATTAAAAAACACGTGGAATACTTTTCTTTTGAAGTTCATATATCGGGTTGTCAATGTTAAGAGAACACTGATCCAACATAACCACTTGGTAAAGACAAGAGTGTAAAAGTTCATCTACATGTCTACAATAGAACAATTGTCTTGACATAAGGACAGTGTCATTGTATGCATGGCAACGAATATGGCCTTTAATAGGAAATTTCAAAAAATGCATCACTGCCTGTAGGTGACAACAAAGTGGCATGAAAGTCAATATGAGACTCCAAATGGAAATGGCAATGTGAGAAGAATAGAGGTAGAGCATGCCATCTCTAAAGTCACAAGGAACAATCATAGTGTTGAAGGCTGTTATAATAACTTTTTAGGGGAATTATAGTAAATCTGTAGAGTTCTCTGAATATGAGTTTCCTAAGCAGTTTATGTAAGAGTTTGTATTCCTAGTTACAAATTGATAGTCATAAAAGAATATGGCAATTGAAAAAATCCTTATAAGTTACATGGTATTCATGACTGTGCAATAGCATTGAAATCATTCTGCAAACTGTATCTTATACATAACAGTATTATTTTTTGGCACAATCAATTGAGAGGTTCTCATTTTAGTTGAGTTCCCTCTCATAGAATCTCATTCATTTTTCTTAACCTAGAACATTCTTATCATAATAAAATGTAATGAGAAAAGCTACAGAAAAAGTCAGAAAGCATGTGTCTACCTACTATAAGGAGAATAAAGAGAAAAAAATAACACAATTAAAATACCATTGATTTCAGCCTGCCACAAGAGTGGTTATGATTGTTTTAATAGCATGGAAAAGGCATGTCAGGTTTTAAAGTGATTATTGCATGATATGAAAAGATTGCTACAACTCTCAGCTTCACAGTCATTTGTACTAAAATATGGGTGTTAGACCACGATTTGTCAGCAAGTATTCTAAGTTAGGCAACCTTCATTCTAAAAGATGGGTAGAGTTTATACGAAGTATGCTGATAATGTAGGATATTTAACTACAACCTTCATAAATATTTCAGTAATTCCTATTAAAGGAGTAACTACAATGGCAAGTCATTTAATATTAAGTTTCCTTTCAGCATAATACATGTATGGATGTCGCCATGGATAATAAAGGTGTAAAAGCGGGTTGCTGCTTGGGTCGAGGCAGGAATAATTGGTCAAATTCATGAATATAAGCCTCCTCAAATACCTGAAGACCTAAACACAACAATTAAGAGTGGCAAATTCAAGGCACCAACTCATGTTATTTCTACTATCTGTGATGACAGAGGTGAGGAACCCACTTACTCAAGTATTAGCTATTGTAGAGAAAGGTTATGGTGTGGGTGATGTTATCTCGCTATTGTGGTTCAAACACAGTCCTTCACGCTTTGTGTTGATCACAGGCCTTGCATATCTGGTGCACATAATATAATTGTAACAGCAAGAATAGGGAAGGATTTGGTCTCAAGTCTTGTGTCTGGTCTCCTGACTATTGGCCCAAAATTTGGTGGGGCTATTGATGATGCTGCAAGAAATAAACAAAGGAGAAGCGTCGAGCCATTTATAAAGGAATAGGAGGGTTTCTTCTCAGAAAACCCTCATTTTTCTAGCACAAAATATAAAGCCATGACTTGGGCATTATTTTAAAATATTCAAAGTTTTACTTGAGATTCATAAGGCCAATCTATGAGAAAACACATAAAAGAGTCCTCGAGTTTTACAGCCATAAAATAGAAAGTCAAAGATACTTAAGAAAACCTACACAAAAATTTGTGGTCGCAGCATACAGATGTAACAAGCCCTAGAAATCTTCAGAAATACAAAATATGAAGTCGTGGCTGAGAAAGAAAAGGGAATATACAAAAAAAATAATGGCAGCAAACTCACCCCGAGTTTTCCTTTATAGTTTTGTCTGAGAATCTACTAGAGATGCCATTATTTCACCATGAAAATCATTCACAATAGAAGCATATGTGTTAGAAGAAAATGTTGTAGAGGGGTTTTTATCTAAAGAGAGAAAAAGACTTCCAGAAAACAAATTACCTGCGTGTTCCTATGTAAATCAACTGATGGTTAAAAGAAAATGCTTAAGATGTAGCCTTGAAGGGGTCACAGAGAAATGCTCTTCATTGTTCTAGAACTCTAGGTCGGCAGCAATTAAGCTTCTTCTAGAAGCTTCATCCAAATGTGAGCAAGCTTTTCTTTTGTTTTTGTTTGAGGGTTAAAACCCTAAACTTGGCGAGTTAAAGTATTTTTTGTCATTATTTTATTGAAATAAAACATCAACTAATACATGACTATGACCTTGTTTCATAAGTTTATGCCTTAGGCAACCTTTGTGCCTTTAAACATCATCATGTTTTGGAATGCCATGTCAGCATTTGTAATCCACTTTAGTTCAAACTTGCCACCCCATTTCATTCCTAGGTTTTCACTCCATTCTTTTCATTTTTGCATATATTTATTTGTAAAATGAAATGATTCTTAAGGTGTATTATGAACCTTAAAATTGTTTTGTTATTCCTTAAATCCAAAATGAAGGACGAAAGAAACAAATAGAGAGAATATAGGGGAAGTTTTTTTTCAGTTGGGAGACATGTTTCCAAGATTTTAGGGTCATTAATGTACTTTGTTTGGTAGTTTTGTTTACCAAAGGTTTTGGTTTTGATAAAACCTTCTTTCCCCACATATTGGAGGTGGTATTGGAGGAATCTCGAGCCTTTTTTCTAGGATTTTCTTGGGCATCCAATCCAAGGTGGTTATGTCTCTTATTTTGGTGCAACCACTTGCTATTGGGATATTTTCATTTTGTAACTCATTTTTTAGTTAGTTCTTAATTTGCAATTTTCTGGAGATTGTTCATCCTCATTTTTCAATGTAATTTTGTAACTCATGCAGTCATGCAAACTATAAGTACCTTGAGAAATTTATAGTATTGGTTCAGTCTACTTTCTCATCTCTTGCTTATTAGTGTACAGGTCCTTTGAAATTGATTAGTATACTTGTGAAATTTGAGCTTTTCCCTGTATTTTTGTATCTTCAAAAAGTACCTTTCTTTGCAAGAGAATATCTATTTTACAAGTTATGAGTTGTGTGAACAATACAAGGGTTTAAGTTATGAAATTTATCCTTTTCTTTCTAAGAGTCTTGTATTAGCACCTTCTCATAAATAACTTTTGTAATTGATATACAAAGATGAGTTGTGTAGATTTCCTGTCAATTTATTAACTCAAAAGTGTAACAGGATCAAGTTTGCATGCCATCAATTAGTTTCAGTATTTCACCATAATATCAAAGTTTTAGTTTCATTTTTAGTATTACATGTTTCGTACCTTTTCCCCTCAAAAGACAAGTAGTTTTGGGTAAAATCAATAAGAGCCAACTTTTCTGGAGGTACTTTACTATTATAGGGTCACCCACAACCCTAGAAAAGTTCCCATGTTACTCATGATTGGCTATATTTAATCTGAACCTGGGTGTAAATCATTAGAGCTAACAGTTTTTGGCACGCCCGGTGGGACTGTCGAATCAGATAGTTCAGAAAAAGCATAAGATATTTTTGGTTTTAATATGCTGCCAACATTTTCAGGCCTTTGAAAGGCCAAATCTTGCATATCTAGCGACTTTCATTGTGGGAAGAACTTAAAACCAATACTATGAAGCCTTATATGAAAATGATTTAGACTTGAAGTTCAGAAACCTTTGAATACCTGCAGTTATCTCCACCTAGAAGGTAGAGTAGGTCTGTTAAGAGAGTGTTCATTTCAAAGAGAGTTCAATCAACCCCACCAAGCTTTATACCAACTTTTAAAGCTATTTTAGTTGTTGTTACAGCCTCTATTCCTGTTGTTTTAGTTCAGGTCAAACAACCTCAAATGGTGCAAATGGCCAGAAATCAACCCTTTGTGCCATTCAATGGGGGCAGTCCATTGAATCTAGCCCAACATGATGATATTCCTGTAGCAACCTTAAAGAGTTTACCCTTTTTCATAGGAGAGGATCAAACTACTCCTATTGAACACATTAGAGATGTGACATCTCTTTGTGGGGTTCACCATATAACCCAAGAGAATGTAGCTGTCAGATTGCTTGCAGCCTCCTTTAAGGGAAAAGCATTGCAATGGTTTAGAGGTTTGCAAGTTGGGTCGATTGCAACTTGGGATGAGTTAGGGGATAAGCTGAATAAGCGTTTTCAGGACAAATCTGATCACCTGTCACTAGTTAAACAGTTAACAACCATAAAAGGAGCTCCTCAAGAGAAAATGTCAGATTTTAACTTTAGATTCCAGAAAACTTGGGATAGGATCCTAGCTACTGTGGGGCGTTCTCCTGAACATGCCTTTTTGTATTATTTGAAGGTCGTAAACAGTGAAATAACAGTGATGACGTAATCAATGGGAGGGGTTTCTTTACCAGATGCTTATGAAGTAACAATAAGGGTAGAAAATTGTTTGATTCAGTTAGGTAAAATTGCTCCTAGGTCACCAATGCCAATATTTTCTAAGATACAACCTAGTATGCCACTTCAAGTACCACCTCTTACACCCCTATCAGCTACTCCAGTGTCATCACCTATTTTTCGAGCTGCTGTAAATCAAGAAAATGCCTCAACAAGCTCATCTCAGGAGCTTCAAGAGATTAAGAGTTTGTTGCAAACCTTTGGTAATAAACTAGTGAATCTAGAAAAACAACAGTCATATAATAGACCTTACCAACAACATAATCAAGCTGCAAGTCAGCCTTATTAGGGTCAACAGTATCAAAGCAATAGACAGCCTTACCAGGGCAATTATCAAGGTACAAGGCAGAATATTAATTCAAGGCCATTTCAAGTTTATAACCCTGCTCCTATTAGTCCAGCCAAAGATATTGTTCCTATTCAGAATAACTTGGCTGTACATTATGAATGGTGCTATCATTGCAACCAAGCTCATAATCAGGTCACTTATTCAAACAAAATTATTAATCAAGCCTTAATGGTGTAGAGTGTTTCAAATTCACAACAGAATGCACCTAATGATGGATCCTTACAACAGTAAGACCAATCTACTTGTGAAGCCACTCTTCTAAACTGGCAAGGAGAAGAGTTTTGTGGAGTTAATGCAAATGATTCTCCAGTTGTTGCAAACACAAGGTCAAAGAAGAGAGCCTTTGAAATTGAGCAGGAAACTAATAAAGGAAAAGAAGTAGCGAATGAACCATCTACATCACAAGTGCCTCACATTTTGCAGAGAAATCCACAAATAGCTACTAGAGAGCAACCTCACTTGCAAACTAAGTTTGTTGTTGCAAGAGTACAACATAAGATAAATTTTGTAGTGCCTTTTAGTATTGTTGAGAATATGAAAAAAATGAACATCACAATGTCTATGTGGGATTCTTTAGCAATCCCAGGTCAAAAGGAGTTGTTACAGTCTACTTTAACTGAAAAGGAAACAACTAATGAACCTTTGGCTAATATGGTTAAGGTTGTTTTCACAAATGAACAGAAGGATAATGGTGAGCAGCAAAATAAACAGCCAGGAAATGAGTTTGAGAAGGGCGTTTAGCCTCCTCCTTTCTATGTGACATTAATTATGGGAGATAAATTAGTTCATAACTGCATGGTTGATAGTGGACCCAATAGTTTAGTCATGCCAAAGAAGATTGCAGACTAGTTAGGACTGAAATACTAGCCCCTTGAAAAAGGAGTGCTTCAACTAGATGGTACAACAGTTAGCACTGTGGATGTTATCAAAGATCTGGGACTCACATTACATGCCTATCTGAAATTTTCTATTCCTCAAGATTTTTTCATTATTAACTTACCTCCTTTCTTTTCCTTGTGCCTATCAAGGGATTTCACTATGAAGATTGGACGTTATCTATCATCTGATTGGTCCCATATGCTCTTGAGAACCAGATATGGAACAAAAGTAACAATTAATTTTGAGTCATTGGCTAAAGATCACATTGAGCCTTATGTATCAAGTGCAATTAATGCTAATTGTGTTGTTCTTGAGGATAGTGAGCTTGTTGCAGCTCAGAAATTACAAACTAAATGTATACCAGAAGTGTTGCTAAATGAGTGGGCATCAGAAAAAATCATAGATAATCCAAGTGAACTTATTCAAGAAGTTGGATTAGGCATTTATGTACTTCATGAACTAGAATCAGAAATGCCAAACATTGAGAAGAAAGCAGAACAACAGTTATCACAGCAAGATGAGTTATGGCAGATGTACTTTGATGGCTCCAGAAGTAGAAATGGAGCTAGTGGAGGTGCAATGTTGATTTCACCACAGGGTGACAGATATTATGTTGCATTTAGATTTTCTTTTTCTTGTTCGAATAATTATGTTGAGTACGAAGGATTGATACAAGGTTTAGAGTGGGCAAGGAGAAGGGGAATCAGTTGCTTACAGGTGTTTGGGGATAGTGAATTGATTGTTAATCAGGTAAGAGGGTTGAATGTAACAAAAAATGACACTTTGAAAGCTTACAAGCATAGATTATGGGATATGATCAAGGAGTTCAATGCATTTAATCTAGTTTAAGTCCCTAGGAGTCATAATCAACATACAGACAGATTGGCTACAATTGGTGCACAATTTGACATTCCTAATGAGATTAGAAAACAAAAAGTACAACCACATGTTAAGATAATTGTCAAGCCATCTATTCCAGATAATGACACTAATTGGCAAGTTTTTGAAAGGGACGAGCAGATTCTAAGTTTTTTACTTGAGGAAGACTAGTTTTTTGTTGTAAATCAGGAAAAGCTGAAACAATAATATTAAGATTAGATTATTCAGCTAAAAATAAATAAGTTGCCCAGGGGCTTGGTTACTTTAGAATCCATATTCAGTATCGATGATCAACTGAAAAGGAATAAAACCAGTATTCAAATTAAAGAGGAGCATTATGAAGAACTGGAGATTTTTAAAGGTAAGCTTCTCAAAATTAGAAAAATTTGTTCTGAATCAGATAAACAGGCTTTTATTGCTTTATGTCAAGAGTTCCAAAATGTTTTTGCTTGGGATTATTCTAATTTGAGAGGTTTTGATCCTAGAATTGCTCAACACACAATAGAACTAGAACCCAATGCTAAGCCCATTAGTCAAAAATAGAGACCTTTGAGCCCCAAGCTTGAACCTTTGATGATTAAGGAATTGACTAAGTTAGTTGAGGGTGGGATTATCTTTCCAATTAAGCACACTTCCTGGGTCTCTAATCTAGTTCTAGTTAGAAAGAAAAATGGTGAAATTAGGTTATGTGTAGATTTTAGAGATCTTAACAGAGCCTCTCTAAAAGACCATTATCCTTTACCTTCCATGGAGAAAATCCTTCAGGTGGTTGGTGGTTTAGAGAGATTCTCTCTGCTTGATGGATAATCTGGTTACAACCAGGTATTGGTCAAAGAAGAATACCAATACAAGACTGCCTTTACAACAAAATGGGGCACTATGGCCTACAAGAGAATGCCTTTCGGTCTGTCCAATTTTGGAGCCACTTTTCAAAGAGCTATGGACATGGCTTTCCAAGGCTTAATCAATAAAATAGTACTGATATATCTGGATGATATCACCATATTCTCAAAGAATGTTGATGAACATCTGCAACATTTAAGGCAAGTGTTTGAGAGTTGTAGGGAATATGGAATCTCCCTTAATCCCAAGAAAAGTATCTTTGATGTTCATGAGGGTAAGTTGTTGGGAAACATAGTTTCAAAGCAAGGAATCACTATTGACTCTGAGAGAGTCAAAGCTATTATGGAGCTACCTTTTCCCAATCACAAGAAAGGGTTGCAAAGTTTCTTAGGAAGAATTAATTTTTGAGGAGATTTATTCCTGATGTAGCAAACCTTTTACAACCATTGACTGCTATGTTGAGAAAAAAATGCAATTTTCAGCTGGACTTTGAAGCCATTAAAGAGGCTTTAGCATCAGCCCCTACACTATTGAATCCAAATTTTACAAAAGATTTTATCCTGTATGCTTTTGGCAGCATTGACTATGTTTTAGCAATACTGGTTCAGGAGAATAGTGAAGGCTTAGAACCTGGCCCATTGCATTTTTCAGCCAAGGA
Source organism: Sequoia sempervirens (assembly GCA_007258455.2). Taxonomy (NCBI): domain Eukaryota; kingdom Viridiplantae; phylum Streptophyta; class Pinopsida; order Cupressales; family Cupressaceae; genus Sequoia; species Sequoia sempervirens. The sequence continues at coordinate 42,149 of VDFB02000735.1, read as the reverse complement.
TTGGCTCATTATGAGTAGAGATATTCATTCATAGAGAAACATATTTTAGTTGTCATTAGAAGCCTCAAGAAATTCAAACCATTGGTTTCTAACAATAAGATTCACTTAATGGTAGCACATCCAAGTGTGAAAGAATCCTTGCTCAGTAAGGATCTTAACGAAAAAAGGGTTGGATGGATTACTAAAGTCATGGAGTTTGATCTATAGAGATCAAGATCACAAAGTTGGTAAGAGGGAAAGGACTTTGTGAATAGTTGGTTTCAACTTTAGAAAGTGAACAGAAAATAGAAAAAAAAGTTGTCTTAGTCATTGATAATCAAGATCAGAATGTTGTACCAAGCTAGGTTCAGGATATGACTTATTTTCTGCAGATTGGTCAATGTCCACCACATTTAGACAAAGCCAAGAGAAGATATTTCAGATTGCAATCCATTCCATATGTTATGATTGATAATATTTTATTTAGAAAATATCTTCATGGTGTTTTACTAAGGTGTATTGATCATAACCAGATTGACAAAATACTTCATGAGTTCCATGATGGAACTGCAGGGGGTCATTTTTTCCCAAAAACAATAGCATGGGAGATTATGAGGATTGGTTATTACTAGCCAACCATGTTCAGGGATGCCCATGCATGGGCCAGAAAATATGTGAAATGTGCAATTTTCGTTGGAAAGGAAAAACTACCAACATTACCCTTGCAGCCAATTCAAGTAGAGCATCCCTTCATGAAATGGGGCATTGACTTCATTGGACCCATAAATCCACCTTCCAGTGTTGGGCATGAGTGGGTACTCACTGCTACAGACTATTTTACAAGATGGACAGAGGCAGTAGCCCTGAAAGAAGCCAATGAAACCTCTATATTGAATTTCTATGATGAGATAATAACCAAATTTGGAGTTCCAGATTCCATCATTTCAGATAATGCCTTAGAATTTGTGGGAATTAGAGTGGTTGATTGGGCAGTGAAAAATGGTATTTATCTGAACACTTCCCCAAATTACTACCCTAAGGGTAATGGTTTGGCTGAAAGCACTAATAAGAACTTGATTAGAATCATTAAATGAACAATGGAGGATAATCAGAGAGCATGGCACACCAAGCTAAAATCTACCTTATGGGCAGATAGGACAACACCTAAAAGGTCTGTTGGAAATTCTCCATATGTGTTGGTTTATGGTAAGGAAGCCAGAATTCCTATATCTATAGAGCTACCAGCTCTCCATTTAATGCATCAGTTGGAGATGTCCGAAGAATAGGATCCCTTAGTAGTCATATTTGCATAGCTCATGGAGCTGGAAGAGACTAGGGATAAAGCCATGAAGTCTTTGGAGTATCAGCAACTCCAAACCAAAAGAGTTTTTGACAAAAGGGAAACTGCTAGAGTTTTCAAAAAAGGTGACATTGTTCTAAAATGGGATGAGTTGAAAAGAAGGCCAAGGAAGCATACAAAGTTTGACAGCTTATGGAGTGGTCCATTTATCATCACAGAATGCAAGGAGCATAATGCATTCCAATTGTCCAAGATGGATGGTGAAATTTTGCCTATCCCAGTCAATGGGATACACCTCAAGCATTGCTTTGAGGTTTGATCTATAACATATCAGTCAATTTAGCATTTCATGCTTTCAATGAGTGTTTTTGTACCTTAAATTATTTGTTGTTTCTAGTTTCCCTAAGTGCTTTTCAGCATAGTTAGTTTTTCTGTTGTTGTTTTGTTTTTCAATAAACTCCAGGGAGTTCTGAGTTTTCATGATTGGGTTACAGCATTGACGAGAGTTGTTTTCAGACCTAATATGAGTTACTGAGTGACCCCATCCCCAATGGATAGGCTAGGCAACTGGTCCTAGTGTTTAGCAAGAAAACATGTAGCAGATGTCGCCAGAGATGTCACTCATTTTTATTTCAGGTCAAGTTGAGAGAGTTTAAGCATTTGCAAATTAAAAATGAGGTGCATTTCACATTAGTCAAGTACCTATGTTGCATTCAGGTGTATAAACATAAGAATCAAGAAGCTTTTATTTTCAGTAATAGATTGTTGCATTTATACATCTATGCATACAATATTGAAAAGATTTACACAAAACATTACTGGAAGAAAATATTTATTGATTCAAGAGTTCAAATCTATCTCACACAAGCCATGAGATATAGCTTATCCAATGGAAGTAAAGTAAAATGTATACACAAATGGATTCAAAGAATTAAAATGCATATATAGAGGAAAAGGCTAGTCATTGCCTGATGACTGGTCTAGATTCGTTGTCCTGCATCATCCTCAGCTCCAAGTCACTTGCTTTGTGTCTTCTGTATCTTCCAATTTCCATGTCCTGCATGTGAAAGAATTGCAATGGGTTACATCAGAGCTCTAAAAAATGACGGTATCTAACACTACATACACATCCACCCACTAGTGTATAGACTGCCCTTTATATGCATTAAACAAGCTATAAACTGCTCATGTTCAAGAGAAAAGAGAGAAAGAAAACTATTAAGCCTTCAGGCATATTCATATGTTTTTTCTAACTGTTTCTTTCATGTGCAGGTACAGGGAAATCAATGTTCTTGTTTTATCAAGTTTCAGCACGTTGGTTGAAACGTGGCTCCCACAAGGGTTGAGCCCAACGTGCTTATTGACATGCTTCTAATAAGTATGTTGAGATCATTTATCAATTGGATCATACCTTATGATTTACATAAATCACCATCTATCATTTATGGTAGTGAGCTAACAGCCACTGTCATATAGGTGATACATAATTATTCATCAAAATCCTACGGTATGAAATAAGATATCAATATTAGAAGATTGTATTGAGGACAACATTTTCAAAGGAAAAATGACCACGAAAGACTGAAAATGTAAGTTTGAATAACAAAACACATGGAATACTTTTCTTTTGAAGTTCATATATTGGACTCTCAGTGTTAGGAGAACACTGATCTAACATAACCACTTTGTAAAGACAAGAATGTAAAATTTCATCTACATGTCTACAATAGAACAATTGTCTTGACATAAGGACAGTGTCATTGTATGCATGGCAACGAATATGGCCTTTTATAGGAAATTTCCAAAAATGCATGACTTCCTGTAGGTGACAACAAAGTGGCATTGAAGTCAATATGAGAATCCAAATGGAAATGGAAATGTGAGAAGAATAGAGGTAGAGCAAGCCATCTCTAAAGTCACAAGGAACAATCATAGTGTTGAAGGCTGTTATAATAACTTTTCAGGGGAATTATAGTAAATCTATAGAGTTCTATGAATATGAGTGTCCTGAGCAGTTTATGTAGGGGTTTGTATTCCTAGCTACAAATTGACAGTCATAAAAGAATATGGCAATTGACAAAATCCTTATAAGTTACATGGTATTCATGACTATGCAATAGCATTGAATCATTCTGCAAACTGTATCTTATACACAACAGTATTATTTTTTGGGACAATCAATTGAGAGGTTCTCATTTTAGCTAATTTCCCTCTCATAGAATATCATTCATTTTTCTTGACCTGGCACATTCTTATCATAATAAAATGTAATGAGAAAAGCTAAAGAAAAATTCAGAAAGCATGTGTCTACCCAATATAAGGAGAATAAAGAGCAAAAAATAACACAATTAAAATGCCATTGATTTCAACCTGCCACAAGAGTGGTTATGATTTTTTTAATAGCATGGAAAACGCTGGTCAAGTTTTAAAGTGATTATTGCATGATATGAACAGATTGCTACAGCTCTCAGCTTCATAGTCATTTGTACTAAAATATGGGTGTTAGACCACAAATTTTGTTAGCAAGTATTCTAAGTCAGGCAACCTTCAGTCTGAAAGATGGGTAGAGTTTATACAAAGTATGTTGATAATGCAAGATATTTAACTATAGCCTTCATAAATATTTCAGTAATTCCTATTAAAGGAGTAACTACCATGGCAAGTCATTTAATATTAAGTTTCATTTCATCATAACACATGTATGGATGTCGCCGTGGATAATAAAGGCATAAAATCCGGTTGTTGGTTGGGTCGAGGAAGGAATAATTGGTCAAATTTATGAATATAAGCCTCCTCAAATACCTGAAGACCTAAACATAGCAATTAAGAGTGGCAAAGTCAGGGCACCAACTCATGTTATTTCTAATATCTGTGATGACAGAGGTGAGGAACCAACTTACTTGGGTATTAGCTAATTTAGAGAAAGGTTATGGTTTTGATGATGTCATCTCACTATTGTGGTTCAAATGCAGTCCTTCACGCTTTGTGTTGATCACAGGCCTTGCGTATCTGGTGCGCATAATACAATTGTAACAGCAAGAACAGGGAAGGATTTGGTCTCAAGTCTTGTCTTCGGTCTCCTGACTATTGGCCCAAAATTTGGTGGGGCTATTGATGATGCTACAAGAAATAAAAAAAGGAGAAGCGCCCAGCCATTTATAAAGGAACAAGAGGGTTTCTTCTCAGAAAACCCTCATTTTTCTAGCACAAAATATAAAGCCATGACTTGGGCATTATTTTAAAATCTTCAAATTTTTACTTGAGATTCAAAAGGCCAATCTATGAGAAAACACATAAAAGAGCCCTCGAGTTTTACAGCCATGAAATAGAAAGTCAAAGGTACTTCAGAAAGCCTACACAAACATTTGTGGCCACGGCATATAGAGGTAACAAGCACTAGAAATCTTCAGAAATACAAAATATGAAGTCGTGGCTGAGAAAGAAAAGGGACTATATAAAAAAAAAATGGCAACAAACTCACCCCGAGTTTTCTTTTATAGTTTTTCTTGAGAATCTACTGGAGATGTTGTTATTTCACCATGAAAATCATTCACAACAGAAGCATATGTGTTAGAAGAAAATTTTTTTGAGGGGTTTTTATCTAAAGAGAGAGAAAGACTTCCAGAAAGAAAATTACTTGTGTGTTCCTGTGTAAATCAACTAATGGTTAAAAGAAAATGCTTAAGATGTAGCTTCGAAGGGGTCACAGAGAAATGCTCTTCATTGTTCCAAAACCCTAGGTGTGCAGCAATTAAGCTTCTTTGAGAAGCTTCATCCAAATGTGAGCAAGATTTTCTTTTGTTTTTGTTTTAGGGTTAAAACCCTAAACTTGGCGAGTTAAAGTATTTTTTGTCATTGTTTTATTGAAATAAAACATCAACTAATACATGACTATGACCTTGTTTCATAAGTTTATGCCTTAGGCAACCTTTGTGCCTTTAAACATCATCATGTTTTGGAATGCCATGTCAACATTTGTAATCTACTTTAGTTCAAACTTTCCACCTCATTTCATTCATAGGTTTTCACTCCATTCTTTTCATTTTTGTATATATTTCTTTGTAAAAATAAATGATTCTTAAGGTGTATTATGAACCTTAAAATTGTTTTGTTATTCCTTAAATGCAAAATGAAGGAGGAAAGAAACAAATAGAGAGAATATAGGGGAAGTTTTTTTTCAATTGGGAGACATGTTTCCAAGATTTTAGGGTCATTAATGTACTTTTTTTGGTAGTTTTGTCTACCAAAGGTTTTGGTTTTGATAAAACCTTCTTTCCCCACATATTGGAGGTGGTATTGGAGGAATCTCGAGCCTTTTTTCTAGGCTTTTCTTGGGCATCCGACCCAAGGTGGTTATGGCTCCTATTTTGGTGCAACCACTTGCTGTTGGGATATTTTCATTTTGTAACTCATTTTTGAGTTAGTTCTTAATTTGTAGTTTTCTGGAGATTGGTCATCCTCAGTTTTCAATGTAATTTTGTAACTCATGCAATCATGCAAACTGTAAGTACCTTAAGAAATTTATAGTATTGGTTCATTCTACTTTCTCATCACTTGCTTATTAGTGTACATGTCCTTTGAAATTGATTAGTATACTTGTGAAATTTGAGCTTTTCCCTGTAATTTTGTATCTTCAAAAAGTACCTTTCTTTGCAAGAAAAATATCTATTTTACAAGTTATGAGTTGTGTGAACAATACAAGGGTTTAAGTTATGAAATTCATTCTTTTCTTTCTAAGAGTCTTGTATTAGCACCTTCTCATAAATAACTTTTGTAATTGATATACAAAGATGAGTTGTGTAGATTTCCTATCAATCTATTAACTCAAAAGTGTAATAGAATCAAGTTTGCATGCCATCAGTTAGTTTAGGTATTTCACCATAATATCAAAGTTTTAGTTTCATTTTCAGTATTACATGTTTCTTACCTTTCCCCCTCAAAAGACAAGTAGTTTTGGGTAAAATCAATAAGAGCCAGCTTTTCTGGAGTTACTTTTCTATTATAGGGTCACCCACAACCCTAGAAATGTTCCCATGTTACTCATGATTGGCTGTATTTAATCTCAGCCTGGGTGCAAATCATTAGAGTAACAAGGATTACATTTGGGTGCCATCTTTGAGAAGGAGCTTTGGAATTATCACCGATGAATCACATGTTGTAAGCTTTAGTTTTCATAGAAGAACTCAACTTGAATCAATATGGCATACCTTTTCTAGGGCTCGAGCTTGGGCATTGTAATTGTCATCTTTTGGAGATTATAAGATTGATTATTGCCTCTATATCTCATTCAAGTTGAAGAGAGTTTTCATAATTGTTATTGCAGGTGTGAAGAAAATTGGTAAAGATAGAAGAAGCATTCTCAAGCAAGAATTGGAGCTATTTTATTTCAAAGATTGAATAATAGAATAATTCTTAGTGGAGTTTTTTCCCGAAAGGAATTCTCCATGTTACATCTTTTGTAATCTTTCTAATATCCTGTCTAGTTCTTCTATCAACTTCTGTCTACATTCTACAACAGTAAAATGGATTAATCAAGATAATCACCCACAAAGAATATATGTAACAAGGAAAAATCCTACTTAGACCAGCAATATTAAAGTTTTACAGAGTATTAAGCTAAGAAAACACCTCATTTTTCAACAAAGGCCACTTTCAATAGATGAATTATTATGAATTCAAAGTTTTAGAAATAATCACACACACACAATTTTCATATAGGAGAATAAACACTAAATAACAATTACAAAGATTCAAAGTTCATTTGTAATCAAAAGAAAACATTAATGAATTCAAAGATTAAAACATCCTCTTTATTCCCTTCGGTATCAAAAATGAGTTCACCAATTCAATATCTCAATATAAAAATTGTGCAGAGAGTAGACTCCTTTCTTATCCCTCCCCTTTTCTAATTCCTCTATCTCCCCCCATTTTTTTGATTCTTTAAAGCTAATATATATATACAAAAAGATAATTGTTTGTTTCCAAAAATAACAGTCTTTGAGAGCGACTAGTATTAAGAATGGGTTTTGAAATAGAAATGGTTTCTTTGCAAAAAATTCACGGTTACCATTATCAACTACAAAATATTCCATGCAAAACAGGGGAAAATAAAATTTCTTCTGGTGGAGGAGCATTCTCCATCACTAGTCGCATTTCCATAAAGAGGTTGGCTAGCTCGATGCATTCTTCTTCCTCCTCTAGAATGAAGATTACCATACAATATTGGGTGTAGATGGTCTTCTCCTTCCATGCAACTATACACAATTGAGAGATAATATCAACCTATTCTTCTTCGGGCCAATCTTTGTCGGGTTGCATGATGGGCATAGGTTCTCCATCCTAGGTCTCACCGGTTGCAGGAAGCCCCATTTTTGAAATGACTAAGTTTAACCGCCACCTTTCTCTATAAATAGGCTTCTTTAATTACACTGGTAGATAATGATGACTTTTAACCTACTAATAGTGTCCCACCATCTTCGTTATGCTTGTCATTTAAGAGGCTAATTAACACATCATGGATTTGCTACCTTGAGAAAAGAGCCTTAAGATCAAGTTTGTATTTCAAAACACCAAAAAAGATGTTCTCATGATATGTCATACAAATGATTAAATAGGTTGGCGATGTTTTGAAAATTGAGAAATCTACTGCATAGTCGCAGGGGTCACGAAAAGATAGAACCATTGAACCACATGTAGAGACTTTTGAGGTTTTGAAAACTTTTGACATACCAATCACTTAAAATTCCCTTGGGTGAGGTTGAGAAGAGAGATGGATAAGGCAGTTAGGTGGTTATAAAAATTTCAAGCTCCATGACATTGGTTAGAAAAACAAAGGGATTGGCGAAAAAGGTTATGAATTCTGTGAGAGTCGCGACTTCGAACTGAAGGCATGGGATGGGAGCCGTTTAATTTGAGAGAGAAAAAATGAATGTTTCAAAATTGGAGGGTAACAACAATGCAACATGAAATGAAAAATAAAGGAATAATGCCAATGTATTCCCTCACTTTAAAGAAATTGCTAAACACCATGTTGTGAGCAATTACTTTAAACTAGCAAATGATAAATGCTAACAATAAAGAGGACATGAGAGCTAACTGGGAAATCCCTATGCCAAGTCATATGTTTCCAAATAAAGCTACGTCATGAAAAAGGACAAGGGGTTGCCCCTAAAATGAAACTCCAAACACATGAGGGATCCATGGATTTGGGGTTAGTATGTTCTTGCTACAATGTTTTTAGAGAGCTTGGAACTGTCATCATTCCCCAAATACTCATGGAACTAGAAAAATGACACGAAGAGAGTGGAAACAAAGAAAAATATTTTGGGTCAACATGGAAGAGATATGAATATCTCAATGCCTTGCATCATCCCCAAAATGAAAGCACAAGACAAATGAAAAGATAAAGGAAAATCTTTTGGGTCAACATGGAAGAGACATGAATATCTCGACGTTTTGCATCATCCCCAAAAGGAAAACACAAGAAAAATGAAAAGATAAAGCATTTATGACATACAGAAGAATGTAGGTACAAATAGAGGAATGTCACAAAGAGAGAGACATCAAAAAGAATAGCACGGGGGATGGGTATGTGCAGGATCATGATGGGCCAAAAAGTAGCGATATGATAGGTATTTGTAGGCTATGTGGCTAACAAATTTTTTTTTACCCAAAATTAATAAAATGAAAAGGGTTTTTAAAGGATATTCTCAACTTTCCACCAATATTTAAATTATGCTTTACTTTGAATTTAATAAATAATTATTATTCATTTTCTATTTGAATTACGACTAAAGTCATGATTGATAGGTTGATTGAAAAGCATCTATAGCTTTCAAACGGTATCACATTTTTTGAATCTGAAACATGCATCGCATTCTATGCTTCATATACTATATGATTAAAAAAAATGAATTTCATGAAGCTTTGACCAAGTTAAGGTGGTTAGACATGACTTTTTATATTTTTTAAAAGTTGTAATAAAAAAATCATAATTAATTATTCACTTGGAAATAAATTACAAAAAAATATGCATCACATCGAGACATGAGTCCTCTACTGATATCTAAAATATTATAAAAAAATATTGTTGTTTTATTGTGGTTAGGGTGGTCAAACAGATACCTACTTCTTATTTTTTGCCTAAAATTTAAGTACTACTGCATTGAAATTTAAAATTTTCACCAAATAGATTTTGTTTTAAAAATAAACCTAGTAGTTTAGAAACTATATTCAATTTTCTACAAATTTTATTCTTACATATTTTTGAAATAATATAGATAATTTATTCAAATTTTTACGTCAAGTTGCCTAACTTTGATTTTTTTGAATTTTTTGCCACTTAAGGACTAGTTTTTTCCATGATTATCCTGCACATACCTGGATCACATTACGCACATGCAATGACACAAAGAACATGAAAAAGATAATAATGCAAAAGAATAGTTAGGCATATGCGAGTCAACCTATTAGTAGGTCATCAGCATCCCAATCTTGTTCATTATATATAGAAGGCAGACAACTAGCCAAAGGGACAGCGACAAATGTACTAGGAGGACAAGGCTATCTAATTCTTTTCCCCACTGAGTGCAAGGAAAGAATGAGTCAAGGGAGGTGATGGGAAAGAGCTCCTTGCATTTTGAAATGATTTGCATTGAATGTGAGGCATGTAATAGTGAGAATGTTGTGATCCTACAACTATTGCATGGTAAGGAGCGAAAGGGGTCTTGCGTTAAGGGACTATTTCTATGATATCAAAATTTTTAAATATTTGTTTTAAAGCATGACACTCATTAGTACTATGCCCAAAGATTCTATGATATCTACAATGAGATTTTTTTTTGTTTTTAGGATTTGTAAATTGCATTTTTGGCATTGGTGATAATGTAATAAGTCCTTGAATTATATGTGTAAATTTCTTTTAGTTGTAGATGGCGGACAAGGGAATTATAGTTTTTTAAGTTTGTAAGGTCTTCTTTGCTTGCTAGATTCACCAGCTTCTCGAGTTGGACGTAGAGGATGGGTACCTAAGACAATCCTATCATCCTTATCATCATTACGAAGCATCAGATGTTCTTTAGGAAGGAGAACACTCATATCGGGAGGAGGATCTTGATATCCTAACCCTTTATTATTTTTAATTGGTGTTTTCTCTAAGAATTGATGAATTTCATGTTCACTTTGTATCATATCCTTATTTTCTTAAGATCGTGAATCCTTTTTCATATGTCTCTTCTAGGTTGATAGGAGTGTTTTTCACTTTGTTAACATAGAATGGTTGAATGTTTGCTTGATTAGAGGAATTAGGTTCACCTATTGTAGGGATTTTAGGCTCATTTTGGGCTTCCATTTTAGGATGTAAACATCTCAAGTGGTGGGATGGTATGGGGTGTTGGTTGTTTCATGGATAGATAAAAGGATGCATTAGTCTCAAGGTTATTAAGGAAATCATTTAGAAATTTATTCATGTTGCCATCATCTTTTCCAATGATGTCGACATCATGAGGAGGACATGCATTAGGAGTTGAGTGAGCATGAGTAAGTTCAATTTCATTAGGGTCATTTGCAAAATCACAACTTGACACATCCACTAAGGACTTTAAGGACATCCAAAGCTTACCAAAGCACATATCCATGATGAAATGCAATAAAATAAGGCAATGCAAGAAATGAACCGAATGAAGCTATATGTAATGAAATGAAGAAAATAGAAACTCTACAAATTGAAATAGATAACTAATAGCAACAAATAGAAACATAGAAATAGAGAATTTAATGCTGGAAAATGTAGCCTAAAATCTAAAATGGGACTAAATCGCCCAGAGGGGTGTATGAGTCCCCATCAAGGCTTTTTAGATGTTTAAAAATTAAATATCAGTCACCACAGAATACCCAAAAATTAGGAAATATCTCCTATATTGGGACTAAATCGCCCAAAGGGGTGCATGAGTCCCAGTTTAGGGTTTTTGCAAAGGTTTTAGAAAATTATGAGTGAAGGTTATTTAGTATAATAGAGATCTTTCCCTAAAATGAATTAGAAAAATACTTTTATTTAGGTCAAATTATGCTTGGTGTACACGTGCATATTATGTTCCTAAAAAAGTGACTTGAAAATTTATTTTTGTACAAACCTATACAAAATCAATTTGTATCATTTAGGTATTAGAATAAATTACATACTTGAAAACTATACTCCAAATCCTACATTTCACATTAGTAGACTTTTACAAGATTCTATGTGTAAGTGCTTCAAATTTTTAGTCCAACAGTGACAAACTTTGATTTTCAAGAAAAAACACTTCCTTTAATTGGCCAAAAAAATAGACCCAACTTCTTGAACTTACCCTTTATATCAACACTGGAAAGTGGATAAAATTAATTAATTATTTTTCAAACATCAAATTCATTTAGAAAATACCAAAAGAATTAAAAAATAAAAATAAAGAGAAAAATTCCCCTATGGTGAAAACCATTTCTATGACACCTTGAGGTAGTCACTGTGATGAAAACCTATTTATAGATGGCATGTTTAATAGTCAACAAAATGTAAATGTGAGGAGAAATAATTCATCAAATAGTGAAAACCATTCTTATGGAACTTTGGACAAGTAGCATGATGAAAACTTGGAAAATATGTGACATGTGTAAGATCAATTATTTATGTGTACAATTACATTGGGATAATTTTTTTCATCTATATCACATAATTTTTCATGAAATTACCATCCATCCATCTAATCCACATCATTTTCATCCATATTCACTACACTAGTTGATCTTGATAGTGACTAGGGCACAAACTTAAATCATGCTTTGGAAAACTCTTGAAATATCCTTCCTAGGGTGATGAACCATCTGTAGTCATGCCATTGCCTTCATAGCACTATCCAACCACATATCTCAAAGAAAATATATTATTCCTGTGTGACATAATCATTGCAGATCACATTTTAAATCCTCCATCCAATAATATTAATGCTATATATGTGACACTGTATATGACATGGTATATTTGTATATAACCATATACATTTTGTTATATTTTATGGCATACCCTAGATAGTTTGACTTGCTATATTTTTATATAATTGTATATATGCAAATTTATTTTAATATTAATCTATAAAAAAATATTATAGTTAAATATTTAATATAGTATTCCAATTTATAATATTAATGATATATTAATATTATTACATTACATATTAATTTAAAATATATTTTTAACAAGGTTATCTTGAATATTTTTAATATGAGTTTAGAAACTTACTATGAATTGTAATAGTAAGTTTAATATTTTTTATTTATTGCTAAATGTGATAATCATGGTAGTTATATAACCATTGCATTAGTAGTGGAAAAAATCATTTTCTTGTTTGTGTTTTCTATTCTAATATCCTTGAAAGTTGGAGTTTTGTGATGGTCGGGCAAGAAGAGGCCATAACGATAATTTATTTGTTAATCTTATGCTTTCTTATAGGTGAAATTAAAGGTAGATACTTCATAATTCATGTAATTATGTTCTTTAATAACCTAATATACATATCAGAATAGTGAAAGATTTACATAAAAAAAAATTAAGGTTTAAATTTTAAAGACATGTGATGAAAGATGAAAGATGCATGGAAAGACTTTTGTAACATGAGATATCAACAAAAAAACTATCCTCATATGATGAAGCTATGGCAAGCTATGCTTACTGATCCTCCAAGTAATTTTGATTGTGAAAGATGATTTTTGAAAAAATAGATCATCAAAGATGTTAGAACTTGTCAAAGACGACTTTGAACACCTTGGATGCATTAATGAGATCTTGATCTTTGATATCATTTATTTTGTTTACTTTATGTTTAATGCATAATTTTTTTTTGGATCTCAATTTAAAAACTAATCAAAGAAAACTATTTGTTCCTTTGAGGAAGTTAATTTTTAGTTTAAATATAAGAAAATTATATATTGAAGGTTTATATTTGATTATCATATTTTTTATTGTTTATCGATATTTTTAAGAATGATGATTCCTATCCAAAAATACTTAGTTAATATAAAAAGAATAATAATAATACATTTTAAAATAATAACTAAATTATTTGGAATACTTGATTAAAGATAGAAATTTATATATTTATCATATTTAATATGCTTAGTTAATTTGAATATACCTAATAATATATTTTAAAATAGTAACTAAATTATTTAACATAATTTATTAAAGATAGATTTTTTTCATTATTCAAAAATTATTAATATTATACTAGAAAATTGAACATCTACATTATTCAAATTTTGAGCGAATTACCTCACTATGCTCAATAAAAAATTTAAAATTGAATTTGAAATTAGAACTCAATTTTGTCTTTTAATTCTTGTCTTTAATGTTTCAAAATTTTAATTGTATACACAAATTAAGCATTTAGATTATATAAACTTGTTGCTAAGGCTGTTTTTTTTATCTTGTCTCAAAACAATATAAAAAGGTGGTCACACAAAAATTCAATTGCATAAAACATATACTTTCATGCTTTTTAAAAAAAAAAAAATTTAAAATACAATAAGCCCTTACCTTAAAATATACAAAAACAGTCTACAAGACTAAACAAGCGATGACTAAATAAATTTATTCATTGAACTCATCGATTTCCGCCAGGAATTGAGCATCTTCTGGCCTGGTCGTAAAAAAATAATCCTTCTTTACGATAATCATCCATTTACAGTAAACTGTCACAATAAATGGATTCGGTCACCAATTAATTTGTGTATTTTTCGTTAAATACTTTTCTCTCAAACAGGATATCCAGATTCCAATTTCAAAAGGATTTAACGCATATTACAGCCTGCTATTATTCAAGTCAATGCCGGCCTGTATTAGGTGTGCTACTTATAGATAGAATTAATAATATATGTAAATGTTCAGAGATTTTTTTATTTTATTTTTTGGGAGGCGTTTATCTTTTAATTAATTTTTTCATAAAAATGTAATAGATGAGGTGTATTAGGAAAATTCATTGTCGGAAAATTCACTGTCAACAATTTATCGTGGAAAAAATTTCATCACCAGCAATTCACCATCGGAAAATTCACTGCCAACAATTCACCGCCATTACAAATTCAGACAAGAAAAATTAGATTTGAAATTAACATTATTAGTAAAATTATATTTACGGTTAAGGTTAGAGGATTTAATTCATATTACAGTCTTCTATTATTCAAGTCAATGCCGGCCTGCATTTGGTGTGCTACATATAGATAGAATCATCAATAATAAGCTTATTCATTTGTGAAAGACAACGGTTCAGATGGCCAATCTCTTTGAGATTCCTATCGCCCCATTCTTCTTCTTCTTCTGTATATCTTACTCTCTTCTCAGTTACGGCATAGATGGAGCTTCAATTAACTTCAATTACCCTCCTCTAATGGATATCCAGATGTCGAAAGATGCTTACCCTTTCAGGGACACGATACAGCTTACCAACAGTCAAGCCAATTACGACAAGACAAGCAGCTACGGCTGGGCATGTTATAACAAGTCCATTCCTCTGTGGGACAAGTCCTCAAAAGCTATGGCCAATTTCTCTGCGCATTTTCAATTCAACATCTCTATGTTCGCTCACACTAATTCGAGTGGAGATGGATTGGCTTTCTTCCTCGCACCTTCAGACTTTCAAGCTTCTGATGGCCTTACGGGCGAAATGCTCGGCCTCTTTAAGGCAGCGACAGATGGAAATTCATCGAATCAGATTGTTGCTGTGGAGTTCGACACATTCAAGAATGTTCCTTACGATCCGGATGATAATCATGTGGGAATTGACGTCAACAGCATGAAATCCAAGAAAACCGTTTCAGTAAATGGTCTTTACAACAACGCTACACTCAAGAACGGAGAAAAATGGGACGCATGGGTGGATTACGATGGCACTGTGGCTCAGCTTCGAGTTTTTCTTTTATTGAACCCTAATTCAACTGCTGCTGTTTCTAAGCCGCAAAATCCAATCTTGAGTTATAATATCAGTCTGAGAGAGTTTCTTCCTCCGGATATCAAGGTTGGATTCTCAGCGTCCACTGGAAAGAGTACTGAAGCTCACATGTTGTACGTTTGGAACTTTTCCGGTCAATATTCATGGGAGATCTCTGCCAGAAGAAGTCAAGGAAGAAAAGCCTATATCTTGATATCTGCCTTGACCTGCACCGTTGTTATATGCAGTTTAATCTTCATTGGAGGCATGCGTTATATAATAACTAGAAAAAAACAGGGCAAAGACGAGGAGAGTGATGAGAAGCTGGATGAATGGCTGGGCAAGGCTGCTCAGTGTGCTCGTAAGTTTTCATATGCTGACCTCAGCTCCGCTACAAACAATTTTAGTGACGATGAAAAGATTGGCGGTGGCGGCTTCGGGTGTGTGTGCAGAGGCACTTTGCCTGGCACAAATGAAGCTGTGGCTGTCAAACGAGTGTCTCCGACCTCCAGGCAAGGGAAACATGAGTACGAATCAGAAGTGATAATAAACAGTAAGCTTACACACCACAATCTTGTCAGGTTTCTTGGATGGTGCCATCGAAAAGTCGATTTGCTTCTGGTCTACGAATTGCTCCCAAATGGAAGCCTTGACAAATATCTATTTGGGAAGATGGAGGGTGCTCTGAATTGGGATCTGAGGCACAGTATAGCCTGTGACGTAGCCTCTGCTCTGGTTTATCTTCACGAGGATCGGCATGAGAGTGTTGTCCACAGAGACATAAAGGCCAGCGATGTCATGCTGGATTCAAACTTCAAAGCCAAGCTGGGGGATTTTGGGCTTGCCCGAGTGGTGAAACGAGAAAAGGAAGGGCATACCACGGCGTTAGCAGGAACAATTGGGTACATTGCGCCAGAATCTGTGACAACGGGAAAGGCCACTCGAGAGTCCGACATGTTCAGCTTTGGAGCTCTCGCACTGGAAATTGCATGTGGAAGACGACCGGTAGACTGGAGCTTGAATGACCACAATTCCAGAGTGGTGGAATGGGTTTGGCACTTGTATGGGCAGAACAGGATTCTTGATGCAGCAGATGAGAAACTGGGTGGAACTTTCAATGCTAAGGAAATGGAGCGGCTTTTGAAAGTGGGATTGTTGTGTTCTCATCCCGATCCGACTGGCAGACTGCGTACAGAACAAGTGGTGGATATACTGAAAAAGGGAGCCGATTTGCCTCATGTTCCTCAAACCTTTCCTGTACCTGTGTATGATAACCGTCCTTCAAGTGATATCTCGTCGTCCTTTGCCTAGTAGGTCTTACTCCAGCTCAGAGAGCTGTTCACTGTTACTTTAATCCAATCGAAATTAGCAATTAAATATTTGTATATATATCTGAATCATAACTGTTGACTCGCAAGGTTTGTTGTGTGTTCAGTTTACTAATAGCATTTGATATTATATACTGAGAAAAATCGACATTTAATTTGTAGATTTAGAACATCCATATGATTGCATATGTTCTTTGAATTTATATTGAAGTGGACAAGGAGCTGTTGGGTGGGTTCTACATAACCTGCACAAGATTCAATCATCAACATTAATTTTCTTTCTAAAATATTAGATAATAGTTTTTTAAGTGGATTATAACATAATAAATAGTTTTTTAAGTGGATTATAACATAATAAGGTGAGTTCTACATAACTTGCACTTGATTTAATCATCAACATTAATTTTCTTTCTTAAATAATAGTTTTTAAGTGGATTATAATATAATAAGGTTATGCGTGAGCTTTAATCTATCAAAGTTATTTAGGGGTTTAAACTAGTTCAATTATATTTTAAGAATTTAAATCTTGATGAATGATTTAGAACACCACCATCTTTTTAAATAAAGCTAAATCTTGTTTGAGAGTTTATAAATTTTATGAATTAAAATCTTAATGAGTTAAGAGATTAATAATCATTGTAAGTTGAGTCTTATTCTTTATATTCCCTCTTCCAGACTCTAATTATCAAAAGTCACTATTGTTCAACTCATAATATTAAGAAGAAATACATAGTAGAAGAACAATGCATCCTTCTCACTTGGTGAAATTGGATAGTATTATCTAGTGGAAAATGGTTGTTGAGATCTAGTCCCTCAACATAAGCACTTAATACCATCAACTAGATAATGATATTTTTCTTTCCGCATAAAAAAATTATTTTAGGTAACTTAAAATTTGAAAGTTAAAAATTAGTATTAAATCACTTAAGTCAAACAATAAATTCATGTGCCTTATATAAAAGGGTCTAAAATAAGATAGGAGGGAACTAAATCAAAACAAGTTAATTAAATATCAAAAATAGAGCACAATACCTATAGCAACTTGAATTAATCTATTTTGAAGTATGTATAATCCACTGCATTAGAATGAATACTTTATGAAATGAATACTCACCTATTTCTATATTTCAATCTACAATAATTGTAACAACCTTAGATATAGAACATTCATAATTTCTCTAGACTTCTAGACAATCTTAGTTTCTAGAGCCTCCTATTTTTTGCAAGCTTCATAATTTTGGATTTTTCTACTAACGTCCCCACTTAAAATTGACTAGAATGAAATCTAAAAATATGAAGAAAGGAAGAGGGAAATATACTCATATTTCCTTAATATCCACATCCATCATGCCAAGTATTCCTCACAATGTCAAGAATTTGTCTTTTGTCACACTCATGGTAAACATATATGGGTTTTTTGTTCTTCATTGGGGTAAGATTATAGATCATTATTTTTAATTAGATCTTGAATGTAATGAATATTAATCAATGAATTATTTATTTATCATGGAAAATTGGATTATTTTCTCCTATATGGTACTTTACTTACCAAAAAGTTAACTAGTAGTGGTGGAAGGAAAAGATTGTAGCAATAAAAATATTTCCACATAATCCAAAGAGAGAAAAATATGCAAACAAACACGAAAAATCAATCATACTAAAATAATAATAAAATATACCATCAAGATGATATTAGGATTTTCCAGCAAAGAAGAGGAGATAAATTACCAATTATAATGAAGATTTAAATCATAGAATAAAGAAATAACGGAGGAAAAAAATCACACAAGTGCAAGAAACCAAAATTTAATGTAGCTCACCCTTTGGGCTACGGCCACAAACAACAACTATTACATTTTTTAAAACTTCCACCAATTACAAAATATATTTAACTTGTAGCAATTTGCTACATAAACCAAACAATCTATGAATTGTATCCTCACGGGCTACTAAATGTTACACATCATAACAGTGATGCAACATGTACTTTGTTGTGTGATCATTATTTTTCTCACATGATTGTATGTCTTCTTTCATGCATTGTTCATTACACTTCATAGGTTTCCTTTGTTGTGAGTAACATATTCTCATGCACCTCTTCAAGTTCCAACTATGCGCTATCTGCTACATATTCAACTTCAAATCCACAACAAGAAAACTCATTATTTCAAGTAATTCCAAAGCTAAATTCAACCAATTTTGAAATAGAAATTTGTCACAAATTTCCTTTATTAAAATTAACTACATAGGAGGGGCTCCACCCCTTGCACTCCCCTATTAATTAATTTGGGGGAGAAACCGTGTCGGTTAAAGTGGCCAAAATATTAACTCTAAAGGTTGATCAAGCTCCATAGACCCAATACATGACACAAAATGTACCTTGGGAAATCCTTCATAAGGTAAAAACCTAGACTTTGAAAGCACACACTTAATTTATTATTCATTACAATACACTCATAGAATTTATATGGGTAACCATGCAACCACACATACCATGCCATGATTCATATAAACACTCTAAAAGAGAGCTCAATATAAATTACATCCAACCAAACTAGTAACAAAGGATCCCAACTACTATCAAGGAAGAAATCCATGTGACTAAAAATAGTAATCACAAAAAATAAAAATATATTCAAGCATACATACCTCTAAAGGTATCAAAAACATCAATACAATGCATGCTAACCACATATCAACCCATAAGCCACAATCACAAGCTCCATATATAAATCCTATTAATGAATCACATATCTTTATATGAACTCCTATTGTATGGGTAATATCAAAGCTAAAAAATAGATCAAGGATTGTCATGTTTACCAATAAACACTCATACAAAGGTATGGATAATAATGAAAACCATGTAGTATAAATATCAATCACCATTATCCACACATGCAAGAAAAACTACTACATACTTCGTCACAACTAGACTTCATACCTCTCCCAAGATCTCCAAACCTCAAAAAAGAAAGATATTAAAGGTTGTCATGTTATTGAAAAATAAAGAAGTAGAATAAGAATGCATCACCATAGACAGTTATTATAGGGAATCTAAATAAACCTTGACTCTAATGTCAAGTGAACATGAATCTCTAAATAGAAATACAAGACCAAAGAGAGAAAACCTACAAATCATATCACATGTCATGGGTTTCTACCAATACCTCAAAGTGGCAAGTTGTTCCAACTAAGATATCCTTCATAAAATACATACTAAAAATAATTAATAGCACCCAACCTTTCAACTTCATAGATCAAACAAAACATGTGTACCTCATATAACCAACATTGATATAAGCCTCTCTAAAATAAAGGAAAATCAATTTAATCAAATCCATTTCCAAAACAAGGAAATTACCCCAATAAATTCTAAAATTCTTGTAAATTCCATCCTAAACCAAAATCATATGCAAAACGAGATAAAACAATCTACATACTCCTCAAATAAACTCTCCAAAATTAACAAGAATATATCAAGATTTATATCCATGAGAAGGAAAAGCATAAAATATAATGTATATAAAAATAAATTGTGAAATACCTATTAGATGATTATCCACCATGTAGATGTTAAATGAAATATAGTGAGTCCACTTTTAGTGGAAGCATTAAGCTTAGAAAATATCTTGACAGGAATGGGATCCCAAACCTAAACTCATACCTATTTGGAATAGTTATGAGTTTAGCTTTGAGATCCCATTCCTAAATGGGTACCCATTACAAATGTGTACCAATTTTAGTATGGGTATATGTTTAATGGAGCTATAAAATAAATCCTATTTGCAATTTTATTTCAACCTTTGTTCACACTACAAGGATGACTAGCAAGGGTGCTAGAAAATGGGTACTTGCATCAAAAAATTTCATGACTCCTTTTCTCACCGCCTTCCTCCATAATAGGTAGTTTGCTACATTTCTAGGTAGGAAAACTTATTTATCACATTTTTTATGTGTCTTTCCATAACAAAACATTTTTTAGGTTTTAGAGTTAATCTCTAAATAAATGAAAAGAATATCTCTTTTTTTAAATAAAAAAATCATGTTCCCCTTCCTCTCATGAGAAAACCATGGAAATTTCATGTGAACCATGGTACTATTAACTCTCAAAATTTTATAGTATCAAAGCTAATCAAAATCCCTAGTAAAAATATATTTCAAAAGCTTTATCTAAGTAGACAAGTAAATTTATTAAAAGAACATCTCAAGTGATAAAGACATTATGTGACAATACTTGATAACCAAGGAAATCTAATCCACCTGTTATCTACATCACTAAATGAAATAATTTAAATTCTAAACCCAATACTTTCTACCTTACTCTCTTAACTAAATATAAAGTTGTTCATAATTTTAGTTTGACTTTGAAGAAATCAACACAATAATTATTAAATTCATTTCTAACATTCTTGGAATCACTTATGACATAGTTGTTAGGGTATCACCTCGTTGGATGGTAATCTCATTACCACTATTCATGTCATTATAGGTTACCTTATCACTCAACATTCTTTCCTAAGTGAATAAGTCTATAGGATATTTGTGGCATCAATTTTCCACCATTGTTTAGGGTTTGAGTTATAGTGTTGAGGGTTGAGGGATAGTATTCAAGGATGAGGGTATAAGGTTAAGTGTATCTATGGTATATGGATTTAGGGTATAAGGCATAGTATGAAGGGTTGGGAATGTATGGTTTCATTTTTTAGTGTTGAGGGACAATATTCAAGGTTTATTGTATAAGGTTGAGGGTATAGGATATAGGGATGAGGTTTGATGGTGTAGGATTTAGTGTTTAAGGTATAAAGTTGAGGGTTGAGGGTGTAGGGTTTAAGTATATGGTTGAGGTTATAGGGTATAGGGTTTATGGTTTAGGGTTTAGAGTTTGGGGTAATGTTTTAGGTTGAGTGTATAATATTGTGTGTTTAGGGTATAGGTATTAGGGTTTATGATATTGGGTATAGGGTTTATGGTATGGTTTTTTGGTATAAGGCATAAGGTTAAGGATTTAGAGTGTAGGTTTTAGGGTTTAAGTATAGGGTTGAGGGTCGAAGGTTGAGGGTTGAGGTTTGAGGGTTGAGGGTTGAGGGACAATGTTGAAAGTTTAGGGTATAAGGTTGAGGGTATTTGGTATAGGGATAAGGTTTGAGGGTGTAGGGTTTGGGGTTTAAGGTATAGGGTTGAGGGTTGAGAAATTGGGGCTTAAGTATAGGGTTGATGGTATACAACGTTCAAGGTTTAGGCTATAAGGTTGATGGAATAGGGTATATGGATGACAGTAAAGGGTGTAGGGTTGAGGGATTAAGGTATATGTTTGAGTGTTGAGGGTTGAGGGATTAGGGCTTAAGTATAAGGTGAGGTTTTAGGGATTAAGGTATATGGATTGGTATGGTGGGAGGGAGAGAGGGAAAGAGGGAGATAGGGAGTAGTATGGTGGAAGGAATGGAGAAAAATAATGAGATAGAGATTGGTAGGGTGGGAGTGAGAGAGAGAGAGAGAAGGAGATAGGGATTGGTAGGGTGGGAGGAAGAGATAGAGAGAGAGAGGATATAGGGATTGGCCAGTAGGGTGGGAGGGAGAGAGAGATGATATATGGATTGGTAGGGTGGGAAGGAGAGAGAGAAGGAGATAGGGATTGGTAGGGTGGGAGGGGGAGAGAGAGAGGAGATATGGATTGGTAGGGTGGGAGGGAGAGAGAAAGAGAGAAGGAAATAGTGATTAGTAGGATATAGGGTATAGGGATGGGGGTTGAGGGTGTAGGGTTTAAGGTTTAAGGTATAGTGTTGAGGGTTGAGGGATAGTGTTCAAGGATGAGGGTACAAGGATAATTGTATCTATGTTATAAGGATTGAGGGTATAAGGCATAGGGTGAAGGGTTAAGAATGTATGGTTTAGTGTTTTAGTGTTGAGGGGAAATGTTCAGGGTTTATTGTATAAAGTTGAGGGTATAGGATATAGGGATGAGGGCTGATGGATTAGGATTTAGTGTAACTTAAGGTATAAGTTTGAGGGTTGAGAGTGTAGGGTTTAAGTATATGGTTGAGGTTATAGGGTATATAGTTGAGGGTTTAGGGTTTAAAGTTGAGGTTAATTTTTAGGGTTGAGTGTATAAGATTGTGTGTTTAGGGTATAGGTATTAGGGTTTAAGATATTGGGTATAGGGTTTACGGTATGGGTTTTTGGTATAAGGCATAAGGTTAAGGGTTTAGAGTGTAGGGTTTAGGGTTTAAGTATAGGTTTGAGGATTAAGGGTTGAGGATTGAGGGACAATCTTGAAAGTTTAGGGTATAAGGTTGAGGTTATTTGATATAGGGATAAGGGTTGAGGGTGTAGTTTGTGGGGTTTAAGGTATAGGGTTGAGGGTTGAGGGATTAGCACTTAAGTGTAGGGTTGATGGTACAATGTTCAAGGTTTAGGCTATAAGGTTGAGGGTATAGGGTCTATGGATGAGGGTTGAGGGTGTAGGGTTTAGGGTTTAGGGATTAAGGTATATGGTTGAGTGTTGAGGGTTGAGAAATTAGGGCTTAAGTATAGGATTGAGGGTTTAGAGATTAAGGTATATGGATTGGTAGGGTGGGAGGGAGAGAGAGGGACGGATGGAGATAGGTAATGGTAGGGTGGGAGGAATAGAGAAAAAGAAGGAGATAGAGATTGGTAGGGTGGGAGGGAGAGAGAGAGAGAAGTAGATAGGGGGTAAGAGCAAGAAGATGAGTCCATGAAACATGGAAGTTTTTGCCTTAGGAAAAAAATGAAATTAGCTTGCTAAAAATGGGATCCCACTTTATAATAAATGGGATCTCATTTACCTTCAAGATCTCAAGCCTAAATTCTAAATGGGACCCCGTTTTTTAAAAAATGGGATCCCATTTATTAATGGGTCCCAAACCGGAAGATGAGAAACAAGATCCCAATCTTTACAAAACGAGATCCCGATTTGTAAAAATCGGGAACCCATTTTGTACAGATCGAGATCTCGTTTTAAAGAGGTATTTATTTTTAAAAATAAATGAAACTCAATTATAATTCACAAAGCACAGGATCTCGATTTCATAGCGACCACAGTGACCTCCAAGTGTACCTCCACCCCCAATCTTTTTGTTTTTTTCATGTTTTTTTGAAATTTTGAATATATAATAATAGATTTTAGTATTTTTTTTCAATTTATTTAGCGTTTTATGTTTTTTATTTATCTATAATAGAAGAAATGATGATTTGTAGAAGCAGAAGAAAAAATGAAATGAAACCCTCAAGAGTTTGAGTGGAAACAAAAAAATCAACCTCAAATTGTATCTTAAGAACAAAACTTAGCTTTTGAAACCTAAATTGTTCAATCAAACCAATAAAAATTGTATTTTAAAACCCTAAATTGAAAGGAAACAAAAAAAATTGCATTTGAAAACCCTAATTTGAAATGAAACAAAAAAATTTGCATTGAAAACCCTAATTGCACTTCTTGAAACCCTAAATTGAATTCAAACAAAAAAAAATCTAAAACCCTAAATTGAAATCAAACAAATCATTTTGCATTTGAAAACACTGATTTCAAGCTCAAGAATATTTGATAATGGAAAAAATTCATTTGCATTGCTTAAATGTTTTAAATTCCATTTGCATTGTATGGAGACAAGTATGTAGGCATGCTTAGGGAAGAAAAATTTATTCGATAAATTTAGGTTGATACATAGTAAATTAGGTTCCTTCATATTGACAATGAAATAGGATTTGATAAATATTATAAATTTAAATGTGTATTCATCAAGAGACACAATCAATTAAACTTTATGAACATAGATATAATTAGAATAGAAAATAATATGTTAAACTTTACTTGTGGGACTAGTGGATCGTTACAATTGATAAATTTTCAATATAAATTGTTTGCAAATTTAGTTAGCAAATTCCTAAATCCTTGTACAATCCATTTCCAATTGTCACTTAATTAGATAATATTTGCATTCATTTCTATTTTATGTTATGATCTCTCTTAGTCATGCCTTGTTTCCATTTCTTGTTTGCATGTGTTTTCTCTTGTCTTTTGACAATGTTAACTCTCATTCTAGTCAGTTAGTTGTTAATTAGGCTTCTACTTTAATCTAAAATATCAATTTGCACTAGTTACCTAGACACTAAAAGAATCAAAATATTTTTCTTTTCTTTCTTTTAGATTCTTTCAATTCCAAACAATCCAAAATAAAATAAGATTTTGGATCTTTGGGAAAATTCAAAATTAACTAATTTTATTATACATTTTATATCATAAAATTCATTTAAGTGGGAAATA
Source organism: Sequoia sempervirens (assembly GCA_007258455.2). Lineage (NCBI taxonomy): Eukaryota > Viridiplantae > Streptophyta > Pinopsida > Cupressales > Cupressaceae > Sequoia > Sequoia sempervirens. The sequence goes on along the minus strand of VDFB02000735.1, from coordinate 17,309 downwards.
TTCTTGACTTTATTATAGTATATTAAACTTTATATATATATAATCAATATTAATGAAAAAAATGTTAAATAAAATAATCTTATATTCAATTAAAAAAATATCATGTTAAAGTATACATCAAACTCAATCTTAATAATACATAATTATGTGTTTATATTATGGAAATAGTCAGTCTATTCATAAAATCAAAAATATTCATAAATTAATGTTCTTGCATATGTGATGAATCAAAAATATTAACCCCCTTACTTGTCATCCTATTATCCTAAACCCTAAACTGATGTCTTAAGGGGTCCTAATTTATGACATTTATTAAGGGTATCAAATAAGTTCTCAAAATTTGGTGAAGTTGCCCAAGGCAACCAAATTTAACAATAATTTAAGATCTTGCAAGATTATAATATGAATGAGATTTCATGAGAGGTTGGTCAATCGAAACAAGAGTTATCTTAATCAACTATTCTACAAGAAAATGTTGTTCACTAACTTTCAAGTCCATTATTCCAAGGGCCACCTAAACTTCACCCTAAACCCTAAACCCTAAACCCTAAACTCTAAACTCTAAACCCTAAATTGTAAAGCATTCATTTTGTCTTAAGAGGTCTTAAAATGAAATCTGGTTGCCTTGGGCAACTCCACTAAATTTTATTCCTTAAGCAATATCATTTTGTCCTAGGACCTTACTACATAGATCCCCTTAAGCAATCATGTTCCCCTAAACCCTAAACTCTAAACTCTAAACCGTAATCCCTAAAGCCATCATTTTGTCCTAGGACCTTAATGAAATTTGGTTGCCTTGGGAAACTTCACCAAATTTTATTCACTCAAGCCATGTCATTTTGTCCTAGGACCTTGCTACATAGATCCCCTTAAGCCATTCTATCACCCTAAATTGTAAACGGATGTCTTAAGGGGTCCTAATATGAAATCTCTTAAGGGGATCAAAGAAGTTCTCAAAATTTGGTGAGGTTGCCCACAACAACAAAATTTAACAATAATAATATCTTGCAAGATTATAATATGAATGAGATTTAATGAGAGGTTGGTCAATCGAAACAAGAGCTATCTCAATCAACCGTTTCACAAGAAAATGTTGTTCACTAACTTGCAAGTCCATTATTCCAAGGGCCACCCAAACTTCACCCTAAACCCTAAAGCATTCATTTTTTCCTAGGACCTTAAAATGAAATTTGGTTGTCTTGGGAAACTCCACCAAATTTTATTCCCTTAAGCGATGTCATTTTGTCTTAGGACCTTACCACATAGATCCCCTTAAGCCATCCTATTACCCTAAACCCTAAACTATAAACTCTAAACTCTAAACCTCAATCCCTAAAGCCATCATTTTGTCCTAGGACCTTAATGAAATTTGGTTGCCTTGGGAAACTTCACCAAATTTTTTTCACTTAAGCCATATCATTTTGTCCTAGGATCTTAATACATAGATCCCCTTAAGCCATCCTATTACCCTAAACCCTAAACCCTAAACTTTAAACCGTAAATCATAAATCATTCATTTTTTCCTAGGACCTTAATGAAATTTGGTTTCCTTGGGAAACTTCACCAAATTGTATGAACCCTTAAGCCATGTCATTTTGTATACATATATCCCCTTAAGCCATCTTATATTAATACATAGATCCCCTTAAGCTATCCTATATTAATAGTTAATTGTTTTTTTCATTCAAGTAACATGCCTTAGACATAATTGAGGTTTACACATTTTATCATTTGTATTCAATTAGGCCATTTATATTGAATGGTTTAAGGGTATTTCCTAAACATGTATCTTACATTTTGAAATTAAAAATCTAATGCAAGTTCACTTATATCTTAGAGATCACATGGATCAATTCAATAATATATGTAATCCACCTCCACACCCTCCATCTCCACCACCTTCACCTCGACCTCCACCCACTCCACCTCATAACCCCCCACCTCCACCACCTTAAATTGATGATGCTCGCTTGCAAGCATGGATCAATGTTGATGTTAGAACCATTCAGGATCAAATCAACATTATTCTAAATGAAGCTCATGTATCCCACCACCTTTGACGATGTTTTCATCTAGGATGCAAAATTTTGTTGATGTTTTTAGGGCTATGGAAGGGGTCATAGATGAGCATCAATGATGGCTAGAGGAGAGAAGAAAGTCTGATTCTGAAAAGGAAAACACAAAGAAATGAAGAGATGCAGTAGAGAGCCGCAACACTTTATAAATTAAGACAATGATCTTATAGTTATGAATTTATGAATTTGGTTTGATGGATATTTTGTGTGATGTGATGGATATTTTGTGTGATGGATGGATATTTTTTCTGATGGATATTTTGTGTGATCAATGGATATTTTGTGTGATGGATGGAAATTTTGTGTGATGGATATTTTGTGTGATGTGATGGATATTTTGTCTGATGGATGGATATTTTGTGTGATGGATATTTTATGTGATGGATGGATATTTTTAGTGATGAGTTTATGAATTTGGTCCAGGATGGATATTTTTAGTGATGAGTTTATGAATTTGGTTGGATGGATATTTTTTAGTGTTGAATTTATGAATATAATAACTTATAATGATGAATTTATAATAGTACATGTATATTTTATGACTATCTACTACATCATGATTTCTCCTAATGGAAAAATGTAATTTATATATGCATTAGACATAAATGAGCATTTTGTGAATGTTTCAAGTTTATTTTTTAGTATATGCATGTATTAAAATTACATAGTTTTAGATCTTAAATTTTGAAATTTGTATGTACACATAGTTTAGTTGAATGATGTATGCATGCATTATGCATCGTATTTTTTATTTTAAATGTATGTACATCTTAAATTTTGATATTTTTATGCAATGTGCTCAAGTTCAATAAATGTATGTATGTGTATGTATATCTTTGCACATCCTATTTAAAAAAATTTGCACATGTACATTTAAAATTTAACTATTTCTTGTAATTTTGTAAGTTTGTATGTCAATTTTGTATAATTCAATACAGGTGAACACTTATATAGATATCATGGATCAATTTGAAATTGATGATATCATCAATCCACTACCTCAGTAACCTCCACCTCCACCCCCTCCACCTCCCCCTCCACCCCATCCACCTCATATCCCTCCACCACCACCCGTTGGATCAGATGAGGCTCACTTGTGAGCACGTATCAATGAACATGTGGCATCCATTCAAAACCAAATCAATGATATGAAAAATGAAGCATTGATTGCACCATATGTGAGACATTTTGCATTTGTGATGCAAAACATTGTCGATGCCATTAGGACTATCAATTCTGACTTAGATAGGCATCGATGAGATAGAGAGAAGATGAGATGATTTTATGCAGATGGTCTCTCATATAAACAAATTTTAGACCTAAAAATAACAAAATCCCATCTAGCCCTTTATTTTATTGACCCTAATACTCAGCAGTCCATTCCTGCCACTAAATCTAGAATATCCATGAGGTGGTGTATACATCCACAGATGACTGCACATTTTTGGGATCGATGGCATATGGTATTTGATAGTCCACCACACGCTAATTTGGAGGTCCCATTATATTTTTTGAGGAAACTATATTTAGAGTTTGTTTTGGGGCAAAAGCCCAATTATTTTGATTTTAAATCATTTCAGGGTGTTGGTGGCGGCATGCCACAACAGAGATTAAGGGCAAGGGTTGATCCCTAATGCCTCATGCATGCACAACCTCTTGTTTCTCCTCTTGGTCCTGCCATTCCCACACCTATGCATCAACGTGTAGTTGTATCGACATTAGGATCCCTGAGTACGCTTGAAGTAGACCTTAATTAGCATGCTTTTGTGATAGCGGCTAGGAAGCATAGAGATCGTGATGGTAGAGGAGAGTCACATGGAGTTGGTCCTAGTACCACTCCATGAGTGTTGACTCCACGTGTATGTACTAGTTTCCATCAAATATGATATGGACCTGATCAGGTCACACCCAATTCAGGTGGACATGGAGATTCTGGTGGACCATCTAGTCACCTTAGTTCATTCATGGAATTTCTTACTATAGAGCATCACCTTGAGGACAGTGTGACACAAGTGTAAATATGCATCTACATGTTGAATTTATAATATTTTTAATGAACATATATATCAAAAAAAAATTGTAAAACATTTTAACAATCAAATTTTTTTGTGTACAGATGACACTAACGATGGGACAATCATCTGCACCGTGAGTACATATGTCGACAGTAGTCCTAGTCAACAACCCTTATGGGGTATTTTGATTTCAATTTTTTAAATTATATATGAAATAATTTTTAACTTGACTTTCAAATTTATAATTCAATCATGAACATATTTTTTAAATATTTATGTTGGTTTAGGGGATTCAATCGAATTCCACATCAATTCCACCCTAGGGGTTGTCAAGCACTCTGCCATTGTCGAGCGTCGCAAATCAGGGGCAAGTACATTTATATTGTAAATTATTTAACTTACATTACTATAGTGGGCGAGTGCATCAAATTGGTCGCACTTTTGTGGCCAAATGGGAAAAAATTTTGGAAAGACATAACGCGCTCGCGTTATAACACTAGCGTGTTATGTGATTTTAAAAGAAAAAAAAGTCAAATGTGTATCATCTGCTCTTTACTATTTCTCATCTCTTCCCGCGGCCAAAAATCCTCACTTTCGCGCTCACGTTCTAGGAGGAAGGATTTATGCAAATTTCATCAAGAACAGTTGGATTTTGTTTGCAAATATGGCGCCACGATGACGAAGAGATGTGGGAGGTAAGTATTGTTTGTTATTTGTTTTGAATTTGTTAGTTTGAAATTGATTTTGTTTTTTTTAGGTTAGATTTCATTGTTTTTTTTTTAATTTGTAGGAAATCCTGCAAATCCTCAACAAGAAGAGGTAAATCCTCAACAAAATCAACCTCCCCCACCATTCTCTCAATTCCCTCCTAGCACTCAAGAAAATTTAAGGAGTGAAATTGAGAACAATAGAAAACAACTTGAGGATCTTATCAGTAGGTTGAGTAATCCAAATGCTTCAACCACAGAAAGAATGCTTCTAGAAAATTCATTGAAAGATATGTTAAAAAATGTAGATGCAATCACCCAACAAATATTGGATGGCAAGATAGGAGGCAACAGCTAGGGCATATTATGCAGAAAATTATCATATAAACAAGTAAAAGATTTAAAAATTACTAAAGGTGATTTGTGCTCTCTATTCACTGACCCTAAAACAAATCAAAATCTTACCCTCAATGCAAAGAGGTTTCCTATTCATTGGTGCCACCACCAAGAGATTAAGAACCATTTTTATGAAAGATGGTATATGGTCTTTGATTACCCACCGTGCAATAATTGTGAAGTCCCCTAATATTTTCTTAGGAAACTATACAGTGATTTTGTATTGAACCAAATCCCAAATTATTTTGATATGAGGGAGTTCCAGGGGAGAGGTGGGGGGTCAGCTCAGGATAGGCCCAGTGCATAGGCGAATCCTACGTAGCAAGGGAGACGACCTCTCGCTAGGCCACCTCATGAGAAGATTTTGATGCCTGTCGTTGCGAAGGAGAGTGCCGACATAGAGACATTGCATGCGATCACAACTTTGACTCGGAGTATCATCCATCACACTAGCCCTATTGTACAGTGCCATCCAGGGGAGTCTTCAGGTGGTGGCCTTCGAACACATGTGTGTCAATCTTGTGGGGTGACTTGTTCATATGACCCTACAGGCACTTAGGAGGGTGTTGCGCAGGATCCATATGCTACTACGTAACCTGATCTGTATGCATCTACAGGGATGGAGAGGATGGCTAACATTTTGCATGATGCATATGGCATTGACACTCAGGTGAAATTCAACATGTTCATTGAATTTAATTTATTAAATTTTGATTGTGAAATGTAAGATTAACTAATTTAGTTTTACTATTTTAAAAAAATTGCAGGGTCACAGTGTAGAGACTGGATACACCAATCATCCACCTACTTATTTTTGCAGTACACCTATTTGTGGGGTATGTAAAGTTCGTAAACAATTATAAATTTATTACATGTGTTAATAGCATTGTTTTACGAATGGTATTTTAATATGTGATTTTGGATGTTGAATAGGGTACTGTTGGAGGTTTCAAGGAAACACCTCCGAGTGCTAGTAGATTTGATCAAACGTTCACGGAGGTAATATAGAATTTAAAGAGAACTTAAGTAATGAATTCTAAGTTTAATAGATTTGTGTAGTTTATATTCATATTGTTGGTTACATTGCATTACACATCATTCAAACTCAAAGCATTACTCAAATTCATAACTAATAATCAAAAAATATATCTGTTTAATACTTGTACTCAAAATTTTGTTCATTAGATCTCATACGTTATAAGTCATCACATGGATCGCTATTGTAACTTTTTTGTGATTGAATAATTTGTTGTTTTATTTTTAGATGTTGGTGATAGAAACACCGCCAAACGTTATGAGGGCAATGGATATTGGTGTTTCCTCTACTATACAATCCTTGATGGCTCTGATAGGGGAGGTATGAGGCAAATTACTAAATTTCAATTTACATTCATTGTTATAGATGAACTAGTTCTAGTGAAAAATCAAACCATTATTGATTCGTAGTTTAATTTCTATTTGGATGGTTTATACAAGGCTTGAGCATGCCTAAGCATCGGCGTGCAAATATTTCCATCGAGGAGAGTGATCGTGAGATGGTCGTAAGTGATTATTTTGTTAAATATATTAATTTTTATAATGTAATTTCTATATATTAATGTATTTACTTCTTATTGTAACAATTGACACTTCACCAAGAGCTAAACCCTAGGAGGAGCAGGAGCACTCCTCGCGATAAACTGCGTGGCGAGAATTATCGTCACATCGGACTTAGCAAAGGAAAGAAATTGTATTTGAACCGGAGCATGGAGAGAAATGAATTTTGAATGCCAGAGCCCTTTGTTGTATGCCTACATGGCAATTTTGTACATATTTTGTATTGGATATATTTGACATTGTATGCCTATATGGCATTCTCGTAAGCCTATATGGCTATTTTGTAACTATATTTTATACTTATATCGACATATATTGATGTATGCGTACATGGCTATTTGCTTAATACAAATATTTTTTATCGATGGTGTCCATATTTGCAAATTATAAATTCATGGTTTAATAGATATGAGTTACGTGTATTCAAGTGTATACTTTACAACTTACGCACATATATTTTTTGACTTACATGTGAACATCGAAAAGTGTGAAAATTTATGTGTTTGGAAGTCAAATGTAAGCCAATTTTGCAATTCTCAATTCTTGCATACTCGATCTTATGGACTTATATTCCTTCCTAGCACATATTGTGAATATTTCTCATTTGGTGCAGAAGATAGATTCCTCATTTTTTAACCACTCATAGCAAAGAGATTCACAATAAGACTTTAGCATTGGAACACTACTCCATACTTCTCTTGTCTAGACCATAAAGGATTGAAAATTCTTAATTTGATGCAATGATAGTCGTGAGATGAGAATTTATATAACCATGCCTATTTTGAAACTTTGCATCTAATATTGCATCAACAAGAACTTAAGAAGTGTTGCATAAGAGTGTTAGGTTTGATAGGCCCTCTTCCCTAAGGAGGGAGAGAGCTTGCATCTTGAATTTTGAACAAAATTTTAAGAAGCAAAACATTTTACCTAAAAGCTTCAAACCTAGATGACATATTTGGCTAAGTCTATCTTGAAAATTATCAATGCATTCAAACTCTAAAGGAGATTCTCCCTGAAAAGAAAACTTTACCCTTTTTCCCAAGGAAAGAAATTGCAACAAGTTGCATGTGATTTATCTTATTTCTTTCTCACAGTTCCTAGTCAATCATTCATGGCTCAGGATAGTTCCGTTCCAAGGAAAGGACACCCAAAAAATCACTGAGATTCTTCTACGATCTACAAGAAAAAGGTTTTGGCTCTTTCACAATGTAAATAATTATGTAACACTATTTTCTTGTTTTCCTTCCACACAGAAAAATGTTCACACTTTTCAAATTGATCAATGATCAATAATGGCTGATTGTAAACACTTGACATTTTTATGTTTGAACTTTAATTTATAATTTTGTATCATGACATTTGAGTAGATCACTAATATTTTAATATTTCACTATGAAAGTGGTGGTGTATTTTTGCTATGCTATTTGACTATTAATATGGTGGTGTATTCTGAACTTGATTACTGCTGCAAATATGTATATGTTTTTTATTTTTATATGTTTTTGTATTACCAAACCCAGAACGAACCCAACCCAAAAAAAAAATTCTCGAACCGGCGAACCGAGTTCTCGAACCCAATCCCAAACCCAAAACCTAACCGGTAACTTAGTAAAAAATAGATTTTTGTAGTTTATATTCATAACTTTGATTACATTGCATTGCACATCTTTCAAACTGAAAGAATTGCTTCACATTTCATAACTAATAACTAGATGTTGATAGATGACAAAATTTCAATTACAATATAGATTTTACAAAGTCAACCTAAGCAGTTATGCAATTACTTCACATTGCATAACTAATAACTAGGAGCAGCTGCCAATTGCATTTGGTTTTCATGGCATTCTATGAGACCACATTTCTTTGAGGCATTTTTTCAAATAGTTCACTACCTTGTCTATACTACCACATTTTTCATACATGTCTACCAAAACATTTTTCCAAATAGTTCAAGTGTTTACCTTGTTGCTATGGTTGAAAGCCTAAAACAAGTGCTTTTCGAACAAACTATGGATGCTTGGAAAAAAATCTATCAAAAGCTTGTAATAGTAAAAGCAATATCATAGACAAGGCGGTGAAGCTGTTTGAAAAAAATCCTCAAAGAAATGTGGTCTCAATGGTGATGGAATGCCATGACAATCCATAGCAATTTACTTGTCATGAATTAAGTCATCCCATTCCATCACCATGAGACCACATTTCTTTGAGGAATTTTGCAAATAGCTCACTGCCTTTTCTATGCTACCACATTTTCCATACATTTCTACCAAAGCATTTTATCAAACAATTCGCTTCCTTGCTGCTATGGCTAAAAAGCCTAAAGCAGTTAACTTTCAAACAAACTATGGATGCTTAGAAAAAATCTATCATAGCATAATAGTAAGCAATAGCATAGACAAGGGAATGAAATTTGTTTGAAAAAAAATGCCTCAAAGAAATGTGGTCTCTCATGGTGGTGGAATGCCATGACAAACAGGTATTGTGGATTGTCATGGCGTTCCATCTTTCTTTATTTGACCCTAAGGTTCCAACTGCCTTCTCTATGCTACTACATTTATCATACATGTTTACCAAATCATTTTATCAAATAGTTTTCTTCCTTGTTGCTATGGCTAAAATCCTAAAATAGGTGCTTCAAAAAAAGGTATGGATGCTTGTGGAAAAAATCTATCAAAACATACTAATAAAAGCAATAGCATAGAAAGGAAGCAAGTACGTTTGAAAAAAACCCCTCAAAGAAATGTGGTCTCAATGGTGATGGAATGCCATGACAATCCACAACAATTTTCTTGTCATGGCATTCATCATGCCATTCCATCACCATGACACCTCATTTCTTTGAGGATTTTTTCAAAGAGTTAACTACCTTATCTATGCTAACACATTTTTCGTACATGTCTATCAAAGAATTTAGCCAAACAGTTCATTGCCTTGCTACTATGGCTAAAATTCTAAAACAAGTGCTTTCGAACAAGCTATGGATGCTTAGAAAAAATCTATCATAGCATAATAGTAAGCAATAGCATAGACAAGGGAATGAACTGTTTGAAAAAAATGCCTCAAAGAAATGCGGTCTCATGGTGGTGGAATGCCATGACAAGAAATTTTTTGTGGATTGTCATGGCATTCCATCAGTGCCATGAGACCACATTTCTTTGAGGCATTTTCTCAAATAGTTTGTTGCCTTCTCTATGCTACTACATTTATCATACATGTTTACCAAAGCATTTTATCAAACAGTTCGCTTCCTTGTTGCTATGGCTAAAAGCCTAAAATAGGTGCTTCCAAAAAAGCTATGGATGCAAGTGGAAAAAATCTATCAAAGGATACTAATAAGCAATAGCATAGAAAAGGCAGCAAACTGTTTGAAAAAAAGCCTCAAAGAAATGTGGTCTCAATGGTGATGGAATGCCATGACAATCCATAGCAATTTTCTTGTCATGGAATTCGTCATGCCATTCCATCACCATGACACCTCATTTCTTTGAGGCATTTTTCAAAGAGTTCCTGCCTTATCTATGCTAACACATTTTTCATACATGTCTATCAAAGCATTTTACCAAACAGTTCATTGCCTTGCTGCTATGGCTAAAAGCCTAAAACAGGTGCTTTCGAACAAGCTATGGATGCTTAGAAAAATCTATCATAGCATAATAGTAAGCAATAGCATAGACAAAGGGGAATGGCGTTTGAAAAAATGCCTCAAAGAAATGTGGTCTCATGGTTGTGGAATGCCATGATGGTGTAGGAGCACCCAAGCTCCTTGAGGATCATTTGGAGAGTCAAGAGATGGCAGGGGTCTTGAAGGCCTATAAACCTTTCTAGAGCATCAATTATAGCATTTTAAAGCCTATAATGGCATTTGGCATGGATGAGAGTAACAGGAAGATCAAAAGTCCTAAGGGTCCTAATAAGGACCATATGACCAAATTGACTTGTAAATAGAACAATGATGTTCTAGGAGTTTAAATAGGTATATGATGTTTTAATTAGGTTAAATAAGTTTGAATGATGATATGTAATAGTTTTGGAAGCTTTATAGTTAATAGGAGTTAATAAATTACAATGTTGGAAATTCAAATTTTTGAAATCCAACTTTGGGCGGAAAAGTGAGTTTTAGGAGTTTCAATCATAATAATGTAATAAAATCAATTATAATCGGTTGGGAAAGTTGTAGGATGAGTCTATAAGCATGGAGAAATCATTTTTATGGAGGGTTGGCTGATATTACAAGTGTTGTACGGACTGCTACAGAAAATCAATAAAAAATTCAATCTTTTTGCATTTTCTTGAGTTTTTTGATGAATCTTTGATTCCTTTTGATTTCATGCTCATTTGGATGGTTTAAGAACTTGTATTTACATGAATTTAACCTTTTTAATGACTTGAATAACATTGGGAATCAGTTTCTTGTGTTATATTGCTGACTATCCTCAAAAAGTACAAATTTTTCACTAGTTTTGAGAGTCTTCATGAATAAATGATCCATTTCATGGGAGAGTGTGACTGAAAACTTGTGAAATGGATCATATATAACTTTTATTATACATATCTAACAAGTTATTGTGCAGGAAAGAGTGATTCTTGGGTGTACACCGAGTTTTAGCAAGGAAAAGGGCATGAAAATGGTGCCTAAAGTGTAACATTAGGAGATCTACCTTAATAAGGGGTATATTTCTGAGTTGAAGGTGTTTAGATATGTTGAGTTATTGGTGAAAATTCCAAGAGAAGTTTTTGGAAGTGTTGGGAAAGCTAATTTTCAAGAGGCCCTAGTTTTGGAGCAATTTATTGAGGGTTTTGTGATTTAGGGTGTTGAGGGTGTCAAAGAAGAATAATACCTTGAAAATATTTGGTTTGGGAACATTTTAAAACACTGTTGAAAGTTTCATAGTTAGGGGATAAGTTTAGAGAGGGGTTGCTTTGAAAAAGTGGGCTAATTAGGCCTTAAATTTGAGGAAACAACAGATTTTGGTAGGTTTGATCCAAAACAAGTGCCATAAAGGATTTGATATGTTGTGTATCATCATGAATCACATCTGAATCAGTCATTATATTGAGGAGTCCTTTGGGGAAGTTGAGTGAAAAGTCACAAAACCAGTGAGTTTTGTCTAAGACAGAGGTTTGGGGCTTTGAAACCATTCAAGACAAGTTTTTTTGAGTTCCTTGAGATCACTCCAAGGGTTTTGGTCCATTAGGAAATCATCTAAGTTATAAGTGCACTATTGAGGCTTGTCTCCATCAGGGTGCCTGGAAGAGTGTTTGAGATTGCATCATTGTAATCCTTGAAACTTTGAGTTTTGACTAAAGTCCCATCCCCTTTGCATCACATGACAAGCAAATTGTTGTGGATTTTCATGGAATTCCATCACCATGAGACCACATTTCTTTGAGCCATTTTTTGAAACAGTTTGTTGCCTTCTCTATGCTAGTACATTTATCATACATGCTTACTTCAGCATTCTATCAAACAACCGCCTTTGTTGCTATGGATAAAAGCCTAAATAAAAGCTCCAAAATCTGTGGATGCTTGGAAAAAATGTATGACTATCATAATAGTATAGAAAAGCATGTTGAATCGCTTGCTCAAAGAAATGTAGTCTCAATGGTGATGGAATGCCATGACAATCCATAGCAATTTGCTTGTCATGGCATTCGTCATGTCGTTCCATCACCATGAAACCACATTTCTTTGAGGCAATTTTTCAAAGAGTTCGCTGCCTTGTCTATGATCTTATGAATAGAATTTCATTGAAATTTAGATGCTCTTATAATGTCTACGCCATAGGTGTTCACATGATAAGCGTTAAATTCAAATGAATAAATTTGAAATTGCTCCTCATCAAGCTTCGACTTGTCTCTTTGTAATGGCTTAAAATCATACCTGATTCTTTCTACATCATCAAAATAAGGATGTTGCATTGCTTTTCTGCTTGAGATTCTCTTGAATGGCTCATAAATCTGCATTTTATGCAAGGGGACACCAATCAATGTTTGCCTAGTTACATACTGATACACAAAGTAAAATAAGATGATAGCATTGGCATCAACCAAATTGACGTGGATACAAGTATAAATTAATAAGAACCATTATGCATATACTTACAAATTAATCCAATGAACCATCCAGGTCTGCTCTACTCTTTATTGTGTCAAGTATTGCCTCATGGTCAGACTCAGGGGCCTTCCACAAGGTATTGTTCAAAGGTCTACCCCCATATTTGCTCAAAAATATTGATGCCACAACAAGGTTTGAGTAATGGAAGAATCTTATGATGCGGTCAAATTCCTCAAACAACCAATGTTTACTCTTATGGGTACCTTTCATCCACATTCCAATAACAAATAACCGAGCCTCAGAGGGTATTCACGTTTTCTCCATCTTAAGTAATTGGGTTTCCACTTTTTCTCAACACAATGACATGCTAATGAAGTTTGTAATCTCTTCGTCTTCTATCTGCTAATAACTACATAAACATGCCCCTTACATTTATATGTAAAAGTATATCTCTTGAAATTAATCAAATACTATGAATACGCGACAAAGTAAGATAACAATATGGAATTTCCAAATACTAAGCAAGTAGATATATTACCTGGTTGAACTAGATCCAATACATATTCAAAGTCGACCGATGATTCCATCCGTGTTAGTTCCAATGCCATCGGAGGGTGATACGTGTGAAGTGGGCTAAGATAAATTGTCAACCATTTGTCAACCCACTTCCCTAACTCACAATCAGTCCAGGATTGCATTGTACATGAAGAACAAAAGCATGTCATCTTATGTGTATCGATACTCCATGAACCTGCATTTGAGCTAAGGAAAGAGTGCAACTCACTCGATCCTGTTAGTGTACAACAATCCTCATATGGTGCAATTTTAGTATCATCCATCAACCAAAAAAATCTATGAACTAAAGATGTACCTTCATTACCTGGACCCATTGAACCATTACACCACTTGACGATTGATCTTGCATCTGTCAACTGTGCATTGTCTTTATACTTTAACTCTTCTTGTGCTAATGCTCTTTTCACGCATGCTCCTGCACCGTCATGCTCCCCCTTTCCATGTCTAGCCTCACAAAATTTCCACATATGTTGAACACGTGTAGTGAGATGCATCCTGCACAACCAGTAGAACATGTGCATGTTCTTGAACTGTGCTGCACAGTTATCTGACCATATTATATGCCGATCATATGATATGCCCCTCTGAGCCAAATGATTGCAGAACATTTGAAAGAAACCTTGCACGAAATCTGGAGAGTGCGTGCGATCATCACTAATATAAAATTGATACTCCATCAATACCTTCCTTTCGTCCTTTGTACTTTCATCTATATGTATGAATGCTATGTGCACAAATATTGAAACTTGTGTGGAGTTGTAATGCTATGACTACACCTCACGCTATGGCTATAGAGTGTATTTCTCTACAAATTCAACCACTGATACTATGCTACAAAGTGGAAAGGTGTCCTTGCATAGCTTGAATTGTGTGTGCAGCCATCGGGCTCTATGGGTATGCCTTGCATACTGATACACTAGATTCTCACGAAACATGGACATGAACTGATACACTGGAATCTTCTAAATAACCAACTCACACCTTTTTGCTTCAGACCCATCTTTTGTAGCATATGCCACTGTTTTATACTTCCCAAACTCTACTAGTTTGTGTATCACCTCATATGTGCTTTCCATATGTTGACATACTATCATTCATTGCAAGCCACCGCAACACTCGCATGAACCATCCAAGCATGTTGTCCTATAGAATATTTGGCCATCCTCTATTTCACATAAAAAATTTGATAAGAACTTTCTTGAAGATTTTGGTGGGGCTTCTATGCCACAATCTTGCAAAACATTGTTAGTATGCAAATGTAAACATATAGAACAATAAACATCATAATGGTTAGAGAATTCAATATGTAGTTTACAGCAACAAGTAGTGCGTGTGTGATTTATCTTGACATAAAAAGGTTTAATCATTTCAAAAAATCTTTGAGAAATACTACCCTGAGATAATAATTTTGAAATTTATGAAAAATCGGGTTTGAGTCATTGTATCCAAAAAATGCTTTGATGTATTCACAGCTTCAACATTGATTCTCCTTCTTATGACATCCCTTTGATTTGAGATGGCCTTGTATTATTCTTCCAATACCTTCAATTAGTAAGTTCTCAATGCTTCAACAACTTTTTTATCTTTGTAAGGCCTCGAGAATGCTCCATACTCATTCTTGAATCTGTCTCTCACTTTTCGCCTTTGAACGCTTTGATAAAAAATTCTTACTAATTCCCACTGTTCCACATGTCTTATCTCTTTGTTCGATAGCTTACCAAAGTCGATGTAATAACACGCCTGGGGTGACATTACTATCCTTTAGCGTGAGGTCTTACCCACACTCTCATAAGCATCCATTATATTCCTCACAATAGTGTTTTCACTTGATGCATTCGATGTTCTCAACCGAAGAGTCTTCATGATGTTTTTGTACTTTAAACCCTACATCATTTGAATAAATAGTTGACATCTTGTGGCCTCATTTAGCCTTTCAAAGAACATTTTCCTAAAATCTTATCAAAGATATCTTCTACAAGTGCTATGAATCTTACCTTCCATGTGTCACGCAAAAATATCCTCATCAATATTAATCAAAAACTTTGGCTTTCTACGCAAAATTCTAGGTGGTGTTCTCTTAGGTACATACATCTCAACATTAGCAATTTCATCAATATTTAATTGAGGTGGGATAGATTGTGTACCTTCGATCAAGGGTGGAATAGAAGACATACCTTGAGGTTCACGTGGAGATGATGGCATACCTTGTTCCTCAACTCCAAGTGATGATGTACTCTCAACTTCAGATGTGGTGGATTGTGTCCAACCATACTCACTTGTGGTAGATGGTGTCCCTCCATATTCACTTGTTCTTAATGGTGTCCCTTCGTATTCACTTGCGGTAGAGGGTGTGTCTCCAACTACGGTATCTGCATCTCCCCTAGCACAACTCTTTCGCATTCGTGCCCTTTGTGCTGCCAATTTCTTTTCTCTTTTTGACAGTTGAGGTTCCTCTTCAACTGGCTTGTTTTCATCAATCGTTCCCAATTTTTTCTTTTCACGATATTCCGTCATCTATTTTTTCTCTTTATCTCTGATGGCTTGGAGCTAATCATCTGTTAGTTTTTTCCTTTTAATAGTTCGTTTCTTCGGCATGACGAATAATTTTACCTATGCAAAAAGTGCTAAGTTGTCAAATTAACTAATTGAAAGCTTTGGAAGCATACACAAAGAAAGTGAATGAAAGCTAGTTTGTATAATTGTTTGACAAAATAACTCAATGATAGCTTTGGAAGCATACACAAAGAAATTCAATTGTTAAATTTAACAAAATGCCTCAAAGAGATGTGGTTTAAAAATTTAATAGGAAAGTGTATCGAATTGTGTGATTTAAAATGTCCATTGACAATGTAAGGTTGTAACATGACAAACTAGGGCAGGAGCACCTAGGTCATGAAATTCCTTCAAAAGGATAATTTGTTCAATTTGTAATGTTCAAGTAAATATGATGAGTGAAGGTCATTAAATGATGAATTTCAATGTATTTGCACCATGAAATAGGTCACTAGGTGATATTATTGAAAAGTTTCTTTTTATAACAAAAGTTGTCAATTATTGTAAAAATGTAAAATTGCACAAAAGCAAGAAGGTGAAGAGTCTTTTTTGTGGAAGGGAAAGGATGGGTTGATGAAGATGAAGAGGTAGTTATTTCAACTAATTTAGACACCTTTAAAAAGAATTGTAAGCTAGAGAAAGGAAGATCTTGTATCCCAAAAATCTATAAAAATTAATAAAAAAACCTTTGCTCAGTTATTTTGGAAAGCTTTTCTATTCTTGTTTTCAGGTTGCATAGTGATTCAAGCATTCTAAGATTTGATTCTTGTCAAGGAAAGGGACTTCTTTCATTCTTGAAAGTTGTAGGAATTGTAATTCAAATAATCAATCTAATTTGAACTTAGTTTCCTAAGTCTCGGTCTGTGGTTTCCTTAGAATTGTTTAGAGAGTCTAAAAAGTGATTCTTAGCCATTCCACCGATGTAGGGCTAGTAGGTTGGTGGAATGGATCATATTTAGTGTCTTTTCAATGTGAATATGTGTGTGGCAGGGGTAAATAGAAATAAGAAGTCGGGATACTGTTGCATGAACAAAATTCTGAATTTTCTCATTCAAAAAAATGGTGTTTTCAAGTAGGGTTTGAGGAAACATGTAGAGGAGCTTAGAAATGATTTCAAAATAATTTTCAGACATAATGAAGCATATTTCAATTGTTGGGCGGAGTAGTAGAGGTTTTGCAAATGCATGGTTGGTGCGTTTTCACCCTATAATCAAATGTTTACTGATTTTGTGTATTGATGGGTGTTTCCCATCTTGAAACTTGTTTATTTGTGAGTTTCTACACATGGCCTAAGACTTTTTGCAGGTTTGGTGGATTAGTGAGTAGTTCTATGATG
>VDFB02000734.1:0-16085 GCA_007258455.2 Sequoia sempervirens | reverse complement strand
TGGTATGTACAATGACATTTGAGCCAATAAATTCATCATTTTTCTCTCTATTTAAATTGTATGGTTTATTTAAGTTTTAACAGCAATTTCCTTCCTTCTAGTTTGCAATATTGTTGCATTTATCAACATTCAGCAAAAACACACAAAAAAAATCAGAAAAACGCAAAAAACAAAACCCTTCCCATTCGCTGGTCAAAGACTTTGAAAAGACAAAACTCAGAAAATTAGATCAGATTTGGGTTGGGGATCTTTCAGTGGTATCAAAGCTTGGATCTTGTCAGCCTATTGGGTGCATTCAAAGTTGTGTGTACTTCCATTTGGTTTAGTTTTCAGTTGGGCAGCGTGACGAGTCATCATGGAAAAGTTGCTTAAGGATAGACAGGTGTGGGAAGAGTTAGAACAGTCACAACATAAGATCAACTGTCAATTGCAGCGATTGAATGATACAATTTCAAAGAAATTTGGGCACTCTAGTGGATCATCTTCATCTATTAGAACAAGTAAGAGTCCAATGTTTCACCAACAAATAAAGCAATTATGGCCAGCTATGACAAGTATCGCTCTCTTCCTCAAAAGAAACAAGACATGCTTTCTTTCAGACAATTCTTGGGTATACCGGATGAGGATGAAGATGACTTGATGTTTTCAAGTCCATATTAGCAGCGAAAAAGGAAAGAAATATCAAAAGATAGGAGAGAACCCATTGGGAAAAGTGAAGAGCTTAATGTGCAAGAAAGAGGAACGGTAGAAAAATCACTTGTTTGTAGTTTGCAGCCTACAAGTGATCCCAATGAATGTGAAAATCAGACATCAGGTGGGAGTCCTAAGGAAGAAGTAACTTTGGATCAAGTGGAGATTCATAACACACCATTGAGTCAACATATTGATCACAAAGTGGAAGAGGTTACAATCATGGATCAGCCCATTGGATATTTTGAAAACATGACACCAGGGTATGACACCTATTCTGATTTTTGCAGCAATAGTTCTAATCATGAGGTAGCATCCATTTTACATGAAGGTAATGATGTTGTTGAGTCTTCCTATGATGGTACTCAAGTAGAGAGTGTTACAAATGAGATATATATGGTGGATTCAAGCCACAAAGGTCCTGATTTTGTTCACCATAAAGTGAAAGAGGTTAAAAGGACACAAGGGTTGTGTGATGGGTGCTCACTAAGAGCCAAAAAAGCCAAGATGCTTGCTGCCCAAGCAAGACAACACTTGCAAGAGGTCAAGGAGAGATGCAATCAGCTTGATAACGCAAGAAGACAAAGAGAGTCATACATTAGGTCCTCATTTCTTCCAAGGAAAGAATGTGTAGATGATGAGCATGTTGAGTTGTGTGAAAAAAAAAGGAGGAATGATTTAGGATATTCAGTTTGGTCTAGTTTGCATCCTGGAGTTTATGACTGTCCTCTTTTAGAGAGCTCTTTGAAGGCTCAAAACAATGATGATAATAGTTACACACTCGATGGACGAGCCACAAGTGATATATCCATTTGTGTGAAATGGAACATATTTCATTTCAATTTGGCTAGTCATGCGTCACCTACAATGAAAGAACAATTGTTAAGATCATATGAAGCATTTGGTCTTAAAGAGCTGATTATGGAGACTAAGAGGCTGTCGACTAAGAAGATCTTGCATTTTGATAATGTTTGGTTTATTTTGCATACTACATCTTGGGTTTGGTTAGTAATGGAAAATATATCAGCTTATGATGATGATACTTTGACTGAATATGTTGAAGACAAAGCTTCAAGACATGAAATGCTATGAATTAGGGTTGCAAAGTGTATGCAAGTTCACTCTAACCTTGAAGATTACAAAAGCATGGAACATGCAAGTGATGTGGACAACAATTGGATGGATTCTTTGGGTGATCTTAATACTTCTTCTAGAATGATAATTGATTCTACTTCCCCTACATATGATGAAAAATCAGTATATGGTGGCCAAGGACAGTTGGAACAAAAGCCCTTGGTTTGGGAAGATTTGCAAGACCAAATGGTGGTGAAGGAAGATAGAATAACTCAAGCATTGTCAAGAATGGATAGCACTCACAAACACCTAGAAGATCTCATTTGGACAGCCCAAAGAGAGGAAAGACAAAAAGGAATGGGACATGGTATTCCTCATACACATTTGCACCCTTTCAAGGAGGCTTTGGAGTTGATAAAAGAAGACTATTTACAAATGGTTAGAGATAGACATGGCTATCCAATTGGTGAAAGATCAAGATAGAGAGATTGTTGATCTTTGTCTACTTTTGAGTGGGCATAATCACTCCTTTCATAATTTAGAAAATCAGTCCTTTATAGCAACTACCCCTAGGGTACAAGATGACAAGGCAATTGGTGTAGGAGTTGAACAAGTTGAAGAAAGGATTGAAGAACCATACAATGAGGTACCTTGCAGCCTCGTGACATTTAGTGATGAAGATTTTTTTGAGCCACTTCCACCCCAAATCACTTGGAAAGAAGATGAGACAAATCAAGACGTGACGGTGTTTGATGACTACAATGTAAGCATAAAAGAAGATTTCAAAGGTCTGATTTGGGACAATGATATTCTTCCTCATTCTTATGAGATTGCTACTCTTACACATGGAAGAACTTGTGAAAATGAGTCTACAAGTGTTGGCACACAAAGTATAAGGGTTGGGCTTGAAATTTTCAATGGAGATGCACTTGTGAAGCTTGAAGACATGGCGCAAGAATATAATAGGTATTCTGATTTTTATGATAGCAATCATATTTCTTTACACCATCATGAGAGAACACTCCTTGAACATGAGGATGATAATACCATGGAGTCTTCTATAGATGGCACTCAAGAATTGGGTGTTAAAATTTGGTTTTTTGAGATGAATTCAAATCATAAGAATTCTGATTTGTTATATCAGACTTGGGAGGATGTGGAAAAGACACAAATTTTGTGTGATATATCGTCACAAAGAGCCAAGGAGGCTAAGTTAGTGGCTACCCTTGCAAAGCAGCATCTACTACAAGTCAAAGAACAAGTTCACCGCATAGATCAAACAAGACAACAAAGGGAGGCTTATCTTAGATCTCTTTTCCTAGAGAATGATGTTAATGAGGTTGATCGTGTCATGAACAAGCCTCTTATGACAGCCAAACACAATGAACAAATAGATTTATATGAATCAGAAAAATCATGTTGTTCATATGTTTGTAGTGATGAGATTGTTGAGACATGTCATTTGGATGGTTTAATGAAGACTTCGGAATTTTCAGTTGGTGATTTTGTTGATGACACCCATAGTAGACCAGCCACTCAAGAGTTGTCGTTAATGGGTGTGGAAGGCGTCCATGACTCATCATTGGTTATGTCACTGATTTATTATGATATGGAAGCTTTCAAATTGTTAATTGGTGACTTCATCTTCATTCATTCGTCATGGGTTAGTAGTTGTCCTACTTGGAATTCCATTGCACTTTCTGACTTTTCATGTCCTACACCAGCTATCCAATTGCTTGGGAGTGTGTGGAGGCATGTTTATTTGATGGACATTGAATATTTGATGGGTTTCCTTAATATATATGCGTATGTTGACACCTATGATTCCATTCTTGTTGCTGGCCTGAGTTACAACCATGGTATTTGGTGGCCTAGTGAGTTGATCTATGTACACATGGGAGATTTGAGCACCAAACTCTACATTGGTACTTTTGAGACTGACATTGGACAATCTCATTAGAAGAAGATGGTTTCTTCTAAGTTTTGCATGCTAGACCCTGGTGTTGTTCCAGCCTCTTTTCAGGAGAGATAAATGGCATCCATGATGGTACTCTTCTTACTCCTGGAAGTAAGTTAGGATACTTGCAGTTGCTTTCTGATAGAGGTATTGTTGACACGGCTGCAAGGGATAATCATGATGTTGCTGCAAGACCAACTCATCCTGTTGTGAATTGTGAGTTTTCTTCTGATGATGGTAGTATAGGATGGAGTACCCATGACCACTCTGGTTTTCCATTGGTGCAATCAGGGGAGTTTCACCTTGATTGCATTATGAGGTGTGCTCATCAGTTTCCTTTTAGCCCACATACACAAGATTTGACCATGTCTTTGATGACACAGAGAGGTGGGTTGAATAAGGGGTGTTTTGATTCACTCTGGTATGATATATTTCTCTCTGCAGGTGATGAGTCCAAGTTTGGCAAGTCTTCAAGTTTGTTCCCTCTTGTTGATTGCTTTTTGTATCAGGACATAGGGATTTTCTACATTTGGGTTTTAGAGGTTATCAGAGTGGCACAACAAAAAGCGACAAGTGTTGGCTTTCCAATTTATTCATGAGATCCGGATGGAGTTTGCTTATGGATAATGTGGATGCATGTGGTTCATCTCCGCAGTTCTTGGATGGCAGAGCTCACTAAACAACAAATGGTAGAGATCCCTGTGCACAATTTATATAGAGATGATTTTCAAAACTAAGATCCAGGAGTTTATTTGTTGGACAATTGGCTTCACTTGACAGGGCTTGACAGTGGCAAGAACTTCAGCTGTATACAAAGGATGCTAGTTGGAGTTCTTTCCAAGATCATTTGGGATCCAGGTGGTTGGCGATTAGACATAGATGGTTTGTTATTCAGATATCGGATGTTGTGGCAAGCAATCCCAGGAAGGGGGGATTGTAATGTCCCTTCCTTAGACAACTTAGTCTATAGCGGAGGTTGGCCTACTATTAGGGTTCACGTAGGTCAGCAGCATGGTTAGGGGACCCAATCAAGAGCTGTGGAGTCTAGCTAAGAGCCTTACAAGCCTTTAGTTTGGAGTTCAGTTGATGAATCCAGAGATAAAGTGAAAATATTAAAGTTGTTTTAATGGAATAGTGAAAAGTGAATAGTAAATGAAAATCATAAGGTGAATAGTGAAAAGTGCCCCCATCCTAGCAACTCAAGTTGTTTTTAAAAGGTGGCCTTTTTCTTTGGATGAGGAAAGACCCTCAAGAGAATATTTTATTATTTTTTATTAAAAAATGCTCTTTGAGGGCTATAAAGCAAAGTGTTGGGCTCTTTTTTGGGCATTCTACTCTCATTTTTACAAAACACTTTGCAGGTTTGAGCTCTGCAGAAGGGTTTCAACATTGCTTCAGCCTTCTGGGAATGAAAACTCTTAAAGGCTATCGTGGATTAGACGAGAACCCAGTTCACCTTTGGGCATGGCCTACCTTGGGTCTTCATTTGGGCTTTATTGGATGAGTTTCAGGTATATAATTTGTAGATCTGAGCTTGCAACAGTATTATATCAACATATTGCAACAGATCAAGGGTGGCCATAAGCAGTATAAGCCTTCTCAAGGCCTTGGCAACTCATTTTACACCTTACCTCAGCTGTTGCGTCATTTCAAGATCACAGGCTTCAAACCCTAGGTGCTACGAAGGGTTTCATACCAATTATTGGATTTGATTTGTATATTCAATTAGCTGGAAATTCATATCAGACCCTGGGGCAAATTTGTGAAGCTGGGAAGAAGCTGAAAAAGGGTTGTCTTTGCTATTCAAGTTTGTATCAGATTGTTATATGATGATCTGTGGTATGTACAATGACATTTGAGCCAATAAATTCATCATTTTTCTCTCTATTTAAATTGTATGGTTTATTTAAGTTTTAACAGCAATTTTCTTCCTTCTAGTTTGCAATATTATTGCATTTATCAACATTCAGCAAAAACACACCAAAAAAATCAGAAAAACACAAAAAACAAAACAAAAACAAAACCCTTCCTATTCGCTGGTCAAAGACTTTGAAAAGACAAAACTCAGAAAATTAGATCAGATTTGGGTTGGGGATCTTTCAATATATTCCATACTTTTGATTAGTCTATAATATAACTCACAAACAAAATTGAAAGTAGCCTATAATTTTATAGTGAATGATGCTAACTTCCTTAAGCATTCATATTGACCGAATGGTCCGCAGCCTGAGTAACCCATCTTATAAAGGGCTTAAGTTCAATGACTAAGAATTTAGATTTTCCTATATTTGAATTTCTTACTAGTAAGCCAATTCTGCAATCTTTAAGATCTCGATAGCTCTCTATGCAATGCAGACACCCTCGTAAAAGTTATCTACGTTACTTATAGTTGTATAATTTCTATGAACGATATCCTATTCATACCAGTACTCAATTTATGATTTTTGTGTTGTTCAACTTCATGGCACTCTAGGCCTACAACAATCCTGGAATCCCATTTTATGAAATAGTGATATGCTTATAAGGTCATACTGATGGAATTTAATCTCAACGTTGTGTTTCGTTTCGAAATGAATATCTTTCATTCCATCGTAATTAAATTACGTGATCAAGAACATTTCAAATAATCCTCGAGTAGATCTTTAGATCTACATATGAATTCTTGATAATGAAGCCATGGTGATCTCCTAACTCCCACTAATGGTGATCTCATTAAGAGGCCTAAGTCTTCTATCCTTGGTCGTGCCCGTAGAAAATGCTTGTGAAAGGAATGTTGAATTGCGAGCCAAAACAATCATCCAAAAGCCCAAGAATTATGTTGTTCTGGGTGTAAGCCATCAAATTTCTCGTTGTTCAGATCATACATGGCAAAGGGAAGTAATTGCGACCATTGGTCTAAGCCCATCATAGCGCTAGCAGAAGTTTAGGTCATCAGAGCTCTAAACCACTCCCACCGAATCGTTCAGCGTGCAGATCATTCTTATCCACGTAGTAGGCCGAAGACGTCGTTGACCCTACAAGGCCACGTACCCCTTAGCGTTTGTGTTTTAACTACCCCTACAGCCTTTAGCATATACTGAAGTTATCGGCTCATTGCCATGCTGACTTTGCCAGCCCCAAACTTCAAGGATCATTGGATTTGATCTTTTCAAATGGCACTCGAAACTCAATTCTAACATTTGGGAGAGTTTCCTTTTGGAACTCCAATGACTAATCATTCATCCACGTCACTCAATCGCTAACATCCTACGGGCGTAGGACCCAGGACAAGGGTCCCACCAGTCGATGACTTAACTACGAGTCAACCAATTGCAAAGCCCATTTTATCAAGTACTGTCACAATCGTTGCAAGCTTCAAGGAGTCGTTGATATTTCTGCTCTAACACCCTTAAAAGTTTCGAGTCATTACATCTTCCACATCATCCAAAGATTGTGTGGCTCAGCAGGTACATGAAGACTAATGAATGCAGTGCTTACCTGTGAATGCAAACCAATCCATAACCGTTTCCCATGCCAAAAACCTGAGATTCGGGGATTTTAAGCGGGAATGCAAGACAAACGGTGGCAGAGGGTTCAAGGGGCACAAAGCACAACGCAGCTCGGGAGAAAACAAAGCAACTGGCAAGTTCGTGGGTCCGACGCTACAGCTCGAGATAGACAGGTTTGATCCACTGGCGTTTTCTCTGTTTTCCTCTCCAAGCTTGGGCAAACCAAAACTATTCAACACATGATAGTCAAACAAAGGGGTTTGGGGATAACTTAAATCCAGTGGACCAAAGGTCCATGGTAGAGCAAACTCGGTCATTGAAAGAGAACAAACATCCAAATCCCTTGCAGATCGTAGAGTATGTGGGGAACAATTTTAAAACTTTTGAGGGGCCCCATGCGCAGCTGACTGGCCCGGTAACTATTTTCCTGTATCCAGAATATCTGGGTTCTCCTTGGGTGCACACCTTACATTTTACAAACGGGCTTGCAACTCCCTACAACAATAATCCTGGAAGGGATTTGGTAAGAACTTGGAACCCATGCACATCAAAACCCTTGAAAGCAAGCTTAGAGGGTGCA
Source organism: Sequoia sempervirens (assembly GCA_007258455.2). Taxonomy (NCBI): domain Eukaryota; kingdom Viridiplantae; phylum Streptophyta; class Pinopsida; order Cupressales; family Cupressaceae; genus Sequoia; species Sequoia sempervirens. The sequence goes on along the minus strand of VDFB02000734.1, from coordinate 8,296 downwards.
GTGGACAAACCGGTCTTTGTTAATGCTAAGCAATATAAAGGGATCCTGAGGCGTGGGCAGGCCCGTAAGCTGAGACAAACTCAAAAGAAGAAACTCATTTTGATATTACTGAAAGCTCTCAGCAAGGGGGCTCAGATGTCCAATAAGTTTTTTCAAATCGGAGAAAGGAAAAGTAAGCAAGATGAGAATAAAGAAAATGTAAATCTGATAGAAAATTTGAAGGACTCAGAACTAAGGGCGAGCATAACAAAGGTGCTTGACACAAGCAAAGTTGTCAGAGTGGAAATACCTCATGAAAATAAAGACATTTACAGCCCTACATCCACCCCTTTATTGTGGTCGTCCAAGTTGTATGTGGAGGAGCTCATGAGCATGAAAAGGAGGCTTGAAATTTTAGAAACGAAGGGGCTGTGTGAAGAAAACAAAGTAAAAGAGGCTACAGAGTCCTGGTACAAAATGGAAAGAGAAAACAAGGTGCTCAAAGAGCAAATTTTGAGCTTACAGAGTGGCATGGAAAGAGGACAGCAAGAACTGGCTGCTTTAAAACAAGAATTAGACCACCTAAAAGCAGTCAATATTAAGAAAACAGAAATGGTGAAGGAAGAAGACACAACACAAATAAAGGAATTACAATCAGCTTTAATAAACATGAAACTGAAAGAAAACCAATTGAAAAACTGCATAGAAGAAGCCAAATCATGGACAAAAGTTGTAAGAGGATCATCAAACAAACAGAAAGGAATCATAGAAAAACAAATCAAGGTACAAATAAGAGAAGAAAAGGACAAACAAAGAAAGGCAGCAAATATCATTATCAAAGGTTTGAAGGACTTTGGTGAGAAGGAGAGAATCGACATTTTAGCAAGAGACTTCCTCAAAAGACCAGCTGAAGTGGACTGGGCCTATTCAGCAAGCAAACTGAATTGCAAGGAAAATAGAGGGGGGAAGGGATAGACATGTAAGAATTACCATGAGAACCATAGAAGACAAGAATGCAATTATAAAGAATCGGGGATTACTCAAAGGAACACACATCTACCTAGACGAGGATTTGACCTTTGCCCAACAAGAAGCACAAAGGAAAGAATGGGAGAAAGTGAAAACAACAAGGAGTGAAGGAAAGCGGGCATGGCTGAAAAATGGGACAGCCCAAATTAGTGACCGTTTAACAAACAAGAAATAGGGCTTAGGGGCCTCTCAGGAGGTTTTGCATATAGTAAGTTGGAATTGTAGAGGCTACCCATGGAGACGAGGACCTAGTTTGGGGCCCATAGCCGAAGGGCGAGACATTATTATTCTCACCAAGACACATGAATATGATGGCTGCAAAGTCCCAAAGTTTGGGGATTACAAGAAAATTTCAGTGTGGAACAAAGTAAGTGAAACAGGCAAAGGTCATGGAGGTGTAACAGTTTTAATCAAAGAGTGTTGGGATGGTATTGTAGAAGCTGAGAAAGAAGACCCAAATAAACAATACATATGGCTTCAGATAATAGGTAATGGGATCATTTTCAGATTGGCTGCTTGCTATTTTGCACCGCATAATTCAAAGTTCTATAAAAGGAGAAAGTTAGATAGCCAAGACCCGTATGTTGCATTAAAAAAAGACATTTCGACATTCAGCACCTTGGGGGAAATAGTTCTTATTGGAGATTTCAACGCAAGGATTGCTAACAATCAGTCTCTCCAGCTGAATATTGAAGAGCAAGGAATCAACAACCCTCTTTGGTTGGAAAAGGAGGTGGAGTAGCCTCGGGAAAGGACTTCTCAAGACGGAAATGGGAATGTTTCACATTTTGGGGCTGAGCTTTTAGGGACTTGTAGCTTATATAATCTGGTTATTTGCAATGGCATGAAAGGCTAGCCAAGTTCTGGTAATATCACATGCAAAACTTATAATGGCCAAAGTGTGGTGGACTACCTAATTTGCTCTCAGAGATGTATTCCTAGAGTTGTGGAGTTTGAGATCAAAGAATGTCCTTTTGAGTTGAAATCTAATCATGATCCTTTTTTCGTTAAGTTTGACATGATCTCAAACAGCCAACATGGCATGCTAGCCCACAACAACCAAAATGAAATTACCGCCAAAGCGAAAATACTCCTAAATCAGGAAAATCAGAACCTATTTAAGGTTGCTCTAGAGCAGCATTTTCTTCAAATGGAAAATGACAAAGGGGACAAGGCTGCCAGTGGGTCTAGTGGTCATATCAGCAGCAATCTTCTTATTCCTATGATGCATAAGGCTTTAGAAGCTTCTAAAAGGTCTCGTCCAAAGAAAGGGGCTACAAACACTTTTCCGAATAACCCTTGGTATGATGAAGATTGTAAGGATGCCAAGAGATCTTTGAAAGAGAATGGGCTGAACAAGGAAAACAAGAAGAGGTATGAGAAGTTGGTGAGAACAAAAAAAGAAGAGTATGTTGACAAGAGAAGGAAAGAGTTAATTTCCTTGGGAAAACACAATCCCAAAGGTTTCTGGAGGGAGCTACAACAAAAGAGAAAACAAATTGAAAATGACATAACAGATGTTCAATGGTTAGAGTATGCAAGACGTCTTTACGAGAGGGTCCAAAAGAAAGTTTCACCTCGTATAATCAGCACTTCAAAAGAGCTCTTTTCAGATGAAGATATCAAACAAAGTATAAAGAATTTGGCAAATGGTAAAGCGTTGGACATTGACGGGCTGCAAGCTGAATTTTTAAATTGGGGAGTTGAAACTCTTGCTCCCCATATCAAAAGAATGTTCAATGATGTCACTTGTGTTGGCTTTCCAATTGAGTGGACAACTAGTGTTGTCATCCCTCTCTACAAAAGTAGTGAAATCAATAATCCATCTAACTACCGCACAATTATGGTCAACCCTATCCTTGGCAAGCTTTTTGGGAGCATGTTAGACCGTAGAATCAGCAATTGGGCAGAAAAAGAGGGAAAAAGAGCGAAAGGGCAGGCTGGCTTTAGGCCTAAGCTCGGTTAGGAGATTGCTAGAACTAAAAGGATACAGGGGGGTTGGAAGGCTTATTTCTTACTCCAAAACAGGTGCAGGAAGGCTGAACTTTGGGATTGGAAAACCAAGAAGACTCTCTTTGGTTTGCTGGTCACACCGGTGGTTCTTTATGGCCGCGAGGTGTGGGGAAGTAGCATGTCAAATCATAGTTGGAGACAGCTTGAAAGAATTCAAAAACATCTAATCACTTGCAACCTCAAAGTCAAAACTACTATCCCCTATGATATTCTCTTGGCTGAATCGGGAACTTTACCTTTGGAGGCTTCGACTATAAGCCAGTTTCTAAGTTATCTAAAGAAAGTGGAAAACATGGATAATCAACGCTGGCCCAAAACTGTCGTGGAAGAGGTTTTAGACCGTAGGAAGAAAACATAAATGAAGAAAAATAACAAGTGGCTAAACAAATGGAACATTAGCTTGCACGAGTGCCCTAACACCAATGAAGAAATAAAAAAATATGTTGCAAATAAATTCAGGACTGCCATGTGGACAAATTTGATTGGGCAAAAGAAAACTCACTATGTCAAAGAGTTCAACCCTACTTGGGAGCACAATGAAAAACCCTACCTAGGAGCAGCTATTAAAGGGAAAGCAAGGATGTTAATTTCTTAGCTGAGGATTGGTTCGCACCATCTCAGATGTGAGACTGGTAGGTGGACAATTCCTAAGGAAGTGTGGGAGGATAGAATCTGCACTTTTTGTAATTAGGGGGTAGTGGAGACGGAATGGCACTTTATCATGGAATGCGCTGCTTATAGGGACATCCGCACCCAGTATGAGAGCAACCTAAAGGCTGACAATCTGCACAAGTTATTTGAGGAGGAGAAGATCAACAAGATAGCTAGTTTTTTGGTCAAAATTCATAAAAGAAGGTCCATCATGGAAAAGAGTTTGGAGATTCCTTAGCTTTTTGGTTCTCGGTCCATTAGGCCACTTGGTCTCGTAGACGTCATTAAAATCTCTCATTCATTCATTCTAGGTGGCAGGTAATGGTGGGCCGTACATGCTTATTTGGCAAAGGGCTTGAGTGATTTTAAGTCACTTTATTAATGAAAGAAGGGGCCATGTACCACACACATTTTTACGAGCTTGTTCACTTTTTAAATTTGCATTAATAAAATAATATTACAAGCTCACAATGGTTGGGTTATGCAGAGCTACTATATGAACGTGAACAAGATAAACATAGGCCTCCAATAATCAATACTAATCTAGAGCTTTTCATCATTGAAGATATTAAATAAGGCATAAAAAGGTTGCCAAGAGGAAAAGCACAAGATATTGATGGGCTGCAAACAAAACACTTAAAGGGGGTATTGAGGTCCTTGTACCTTGTATCAAATGCATTCTCAATAAGGTTATTCAAGAGGGGTTCCTAGAAGGTTGGACGACTAGTGTTGTTATTCCCTTATATAAAAGTGGTGACACCAATAACCCATCAAACTATTGCACTTTTATGATTAATCTGCTTCTTGGAAAACTTTTTGGGAGCATGATTGAACAAAAAATTAGTAGTTGGGCTGAAAAAGAGAGAAAAATAGTGAAGGGACAAGCTGGTTTTACACCGAAGCATTCCACTATTGATCATAGTGTTACCCTTAGATTCTTGATTGAAAAAATATGGAACATTCAAGGAGAGGAGGCTTTTCGCTTGTTTGTAGACTTTAAAAAAGTCTTTGCATGGTACCACAGAGCAAGTTGTGGAATAGAATGGAGGAACTAGGAGTTCCAAATGTGCTTAGGGCAGCTGTTCATAAGCTCTATGATTAGGTCAAAGCTAAAATCAGAAGCAACGAAGGTATGTCAAAGTGCTTTGGCAACGACATTGGTGTCAAGCAAGGTTGTCCACTTTCTCCAACTTAATTTGGGCTTTACATTGATAAGCTGGAAGAGTGGATAGACAAAGCTGGTGGGGAGGTCATTCAATTGGCCAAGTACGTAATAAAATTAATCTTATATGTAGATGATTTCATACTAATTGCTAAAACAACCCATGATCTAGGAAAGCACTTAAAGGCTCTTGAAACGTTTTGTCGAGAAGTTGGGATGTAAGTGAACACTAGCAAAACCAAAAATAATAATCTTCTCATTGCGAAGGAAAAAGCAACAAAATAACTTTCTCTTTGAAGGAAAACTGCTGGAAATAGTGGACGAATACAAGTATCTTGGGCTTGATTTTCACAACGCACTCACCTCATAAACATGTAGAGAAAACAATTCAAGGGGGTTGGAAAATCCTGCTATGTTCTCTGCCACACAAAATGATGGAAACGCAAAAATGGTGGGATTTGAAAACCTAAGAAAATGTTGTTTTGGCTTTTCATCATTACCCTGCCGGATTCTCATGGGGTGAAATTTTAAATGATGCTCAAATCTTAAATGAAGACAAGGGAAAGAATCCCATCTTTAATGAGGCGGCAAACTAAAACTCAAAACTCATAGCCTTATGAGATTTTATTTGGCTAAGGACAAGTAATCTTCCCCTGAAAGCTTCGAAGATGGTCCTAGCTGAGCTGTTACTTCATCGAACTAAAGATTTTGGATAGGGGAGGTTCACTTTATAATTTCTTGGCGAGCCTGGTAACTTTAAAAGAGGAGAGGTATCCAAAAAAGTCTTTAGTGGGTTCACTCATATTCCCTTGAGATATCCCAAGATGATTTGAAAAATCGGTCATGTAAATTGTCCTGATGCAAGAGCTGATAAAAGAGACGGATCATTGAATATAAAACTTAAGAAAAATGCAAAATGGTTGAAAACATGTTGTGATATGCAAAATGAATTTGAAATGCAAATGAAATCACAGGAACGTAAATTGAATGAAACCCAAGATGCACTTCGAAGCCGGGAAAGCGGGATGGAAAAAGGAGCTCAAATCCTACAAAAGCTCACTGCTGAACTCCATTTGGGAATTACACGTTTCAAGTCGCGAATTAGTCCTATTTCTAGGAGATTCTCGCCGTAAACGTGCTCGCAAGCGCGGTACCGAACCGCAAAACCCTTTCAAAGCCCAGTGAAGGGGACCCACATGCCAAGTTAGCTAATTTGAATCACCGTGATTCTAAAATTTTAGCGCGCAATTGGTAGCTCCCATTCCACGGACCCCGATAAAGTTTTTCTGATCCAAATCGCAGTAATGGTTCTCAGGAAATTCTCCAAGCTTCTTTTAGGGATTTAACTACTTTGAATGACTTTGATGATTTGTTAACAACTTTTCACACCTTGCTCTTTGACAAATCTGCACACTAGACCTGCAAAACACATGCAAAGAGGGGGAAAAATGGTTAAGAGTTAGTGAATAGGGGTTTGCCTTGGTCAAACCCCGGTTTGGTAATTAAACCCTTGAAAATGAAATGAAATGAAAAGAGAATGATGAATGAACAAAAGTAATGCTACAACTCACCAAACCCTTGAAATAGAACTCTAAAGACATGCAAGTAGAAGCTCCAACGGATGTAGACTTGAAGATGCTTGAAATGCCTAAAATGCTTAAGTGATAATTAATGGAATGCTTAAGTGAATGAATGGGGGTGAAATAAGAGGGAAAACCCTATATTTATACATGATTATGTAAAATTTCCCGAAAATACCACATCACAGGCCGACCTTAGGTCTTAGAAAATAATATCCAGCCAGAATTTTGAATTTATTTTGATTTTTGAGCCAAAGGGGACTCATTCGCCCCTAGTGGCGAATGGGTCCCACTTGGGCATTTTAAGTGGGTGTCAGAAATTAAGATGTATTAAATGATGTTTAATGGGATTATTCTAAAAAATATACTTAAGGCCTGTAAGTGTAAAATGGGGCCAATTAAGCATAAGAAAGGATCAAATTATTGATGACGACTAGAAAAGCGTGAAAGTTTGTTACAACACTTTGAAATAAGGCTTGGTAAATGATAAAAAAAGGTTTTTTAGGTGAAATATATTAATAAGGTCCTAAAAAAGTGTGAAAGTGTGTTACAACACTTCACAACACTTTTGCAAAGCATCATAAAATTCTTATTGATTCACAAGGGTCCAAGACCTAATGTGAATGTGTTGACCACATTACAATATTAAATCAAGACAAAACTAGGCCAAAATCCACAAGGACTCAAATGAGCGTGAAAATGTCCAAAGATACATTTCTCTACGCTACACTTCCAAAAGGTTCAAAATATGGAGAACCATCGTTGGCCTAAGCTAATTGTAGAGGAAGAGCTAGATAGAAGAAAGAATGCATGGATGAAACAAAATAACAAATGGATGAAAAAGTGGGATGTGAATATGCATGAATGTCCGAACACATGAAGAAATAAAAAAATATTAAAAAAAAAAAAATTAAAATGCTATATGGATAAAACAATCAAGGCAAAAAAGAGATTACTATATCAAAGAATTTAACCCCAAGAGGGACCATGAAGAAAAAGCCTATATAGGAGTGAATATTAAATGGAAAGAAAAAATGTTGATAGTTCATCTTAGATGTGAAAAGGGTAGATGGATGTTACCTAAAGAGGAGTGGGAAAAAGAATATGTTGATTTTGTGACAGGAATTGTGGAGACAGAATGACACTTCGTTATGGAGTGCTTAGTGTATAAAGATATTTGGGTCAACTATGAAGACACCTTACAAGTTGATAATTTAAGTACCTTGTTTTAGGAGGCAAGACTGGACAAAACTATAAACTTCATGATCAAAATCCACTACAAAAGGGTTGATCTCAAACGAAGATTAATAACGGTGTGGGGGTTTATTTTGTTGGTGGTCCATGTGTTGATCTTGAGTCCCATAGGCTTTTGTGGCCTTGTGGACGTTATTAAAATATTTAATTTCATTTTTAACCACCAACATCGATTATTTATCTTGTGTCTCAATCAACATTGACCATTAATTTAGGCCCAATGTTCAAATAGACTAACCAAAGTGTTGTGCTTAAGAGTTTTATGGGAAGGCACATCGTCCTAGGTTGTGTGTGTTAATGCTTATGTGATCACATGGTGACATGTGCTCTGCATTGGCTATGTCAATATAGTGAGCCCATTGGGTGTTTTTGTTCACTTACAAGCTTTTAATGCTGAAAACCTATAATTTTCATATGAAGATAAAGTCTTAACTAAATTGTTTTCATGAACCTTAAGGGGCTATTCCATTCAATGGTTTAGTCTTTAGTTCCTAGTTCTATCCATTATTTTGTTGAGCTTCCAATATTTGTGGTACAATGACACATCAAATAAATGATGATGGGTCACAATGCATATTTTTGGAGGGACTCCTTCCTCCCATCAAAGATAGTGTTTACTTGAATACTT